>VYZT01001331.1:193327-214881 GCA_013400735.1 Pomatostomus ruficeps | reverse complement strand
GACCCACAAGGATCGTTGAGTCCTCTGCCCTTGTTTGTTCCCACCATTACACCTACATCCTCAGTTCCTTGGCATGACTGAATTCCCTTGACATATCCAGGGAGACGGTGCTCTGATCCCGCCCTGTGGCCTGCAGGCTGCAAGCTGAGCAGTCATCGCAATTCCTGCCCATCGTAGGGGTTCCTCTCTCTGCACACAGTGTGGAGCAGCAGCTGAGATGAGGCCACCACAGAGGCGTTTGGCAAAGCTGCCTATTAAAGCCTGGGTTGGCTCCAGAGCCGGCTGCCACCCCTGACTCCAGTGTCACACATTGTCCCAGGGGCTGCGGCACCATCTCCCAGCTGTCCTCATCCCCACCGTGGGGTGGCCTGTCCCTGCTTCCCAGGAGAGCACAGGGATAGCTGGGAAGGAGGAGGGGCTGTAGGCATCTTTTTGCCCTGAAATGACAATGGGCTCCCCAGAAAATAACTGTGAAATGGCAGAGGGAGTAGTGGGCAAGGAAGATCTTCCCTGCAGCACCCAAATGTGCTGTTGGTCTCCTTAACCAGACCTCCCTTTACCACCTGTCTTTTCACAGGGAAAAGCCCTGGGGGGCCAAGCTCCCCAGAATCATCCTGGACCACTTCTTCCTGATTTGACAGCCCAGCTTGGAGGGGAGGATTCGGCTGCGCACTTGAATCCTCAGGTCTGTAAACGTAACGGGGATGCTTTCACAGCCTGGCTGCAGGAAGCTGTGCCAGCAGCCCCTGGTCAGCAGTGGCAGCTGGGGGTCCCAGCAGACCCGGGCTGAGCAAGGGCTGCAGCAGGGCAGAGGGGAGCCAGCATGGGTGTTCCCAGGGCAGGGGAAGGGAAATTGTCCATTCATCTGTTCAGTCTGTGAGGGCTTTCCTCTGACAGAGAGCCCAGCCCGTGCTAAGCTCACCACCCTGAGCAGAACTGGGTGGCCATGATGGGCTGCCAGAGCAGGAGAGCCACTGAACTGAGAAGTCAAGGTGATTTTTGCATCTGCACTAACACACACCTCACTAGGGAATGCCAACAATCAAACAGGAGCATGGGGGAAGGGGTGCTGTCACGTGCACTGTCAGAGGGTTAAGCAGTGGAGGCTGCAGGGACACACAGCCCTCTGCCATTTGGCTGCCAAACACCTCCCAGACCATAAAATCCCCACCTCCAGACAACCACGCAGACAAGTCCTGTTCCACCCTGCCAGGCTCCACAGGCACCATCAATACGAGGCTGTGGTCAGCACTGCTGCATCTCCATGGGCTTTCTCAGCTTTGCACCCAGGGAAATGAGACCCTGGTTTTGGCATGTGTTGCTTCTTCTCCTTTATGAGTAAGTAGGCGAGTCTATAGCACCAATCCAAGCAAATTATTAATGATCTTTCATTTTTAAGCAACCAGCTCCAGTGCTACCAGAGCAGGCTTGCCTCCTGTTTGTGACAGTCCTGCTGCCTCTGTTGCCAAACAACGTTGTTCTGTAACAACATTCATGTTGAAGTGGATTACTATCGGGTTGACTGCCCCTTGGGGTGTAATGAAAAGCATTCATTAATGCTCAGGGCAGGAGGGCTAATTACTTCTTTATAAAAAATCCGTGCTAATTGCCAATAACTATTTTATTGAATGGGTCTCATAGAGATAATTTTGATTGGGTTTTGATTTCCCTCTCATATTGTAATACTTAAAATGCATAGTCCAAAGAAGCTGGCAACAGCTAGGTTATCCAGATAAGCACGGGGAGGAAGCCCCACCACTACAAAGACCAGTGGACCATGCCAGTCTATGCTCAGCTCAGTGCTTGAGCCTGCTGTGCTGCTGGCCAGGATTTTCTGGGTCTCGTGCCTTCCTGCTGCCTTGTGCTTCCACCAAGCAAGCGGAGGCCTGTTCTCTGTACTCCCTGGAGGCAAAGCATTGATTCTATCACCTCGGAGCTGGCAGAGCAGAGGGAATGCACAAGGCTCAGGCAGGTTCCCTACAGAGCTGACTTCCACCTTGCCTGCAGGAACAAGGCAATCCCTGGCCATGCAAGTACCAGGGCTGCATGAAGGCAAAAGGAATAGCACACAGCAATAACCCGTGGGGTCAGTGTACCAGTTCCTGTACTTGGGAGGAAGACTCATTCACCTGATCTTTGGGTCACACTGCGCTCCAGGATAAAGAAAATTCCAGACAATCATTTGTTTGCTTTTATTTACAAATAACTACAGGGCTGAAGATACTAAAAAATCAACATAAGCACTGACCAAGCCCTTTTAGTCCTCTGGAGGCAGCAACAACTTACAAACACTATATTAAAAGCAAATCCCACAGAAGTGCAGTCAGCCTATGGGAGGCAGAGTAAGAAACTACCAGGGTCCAAACGCTGGAGTGGTGCCATGGGTTGATGCTGGCCAGGAGTTTCACTGGATGGGCACTGCAGTGGTTTCCAGCAGTCTGACACCTACAGACTCCCACAAAAGGCTGCTCTCACCACCCAGGGGATGTAAGAGCTGTCCCGGCAGGCAACAGTCCCCTCCAGACCACACCTCAGATCCTGTGGCTGCAGACTTGAGCTGCTGAGCCTGCTTACCTTGGAGCTGCTGTCAGACACACCATCACATTGAACTACTTCCCATTTTCAAACACTTCTAACTGGAGAAAAAGAAGGTTTTTTGGTTTTTTTTCTCTCTTTTTTCTTCTCCTATCCCACCCCAGCAGTTCTCCTATGGGGCATCAGTCTTCTCTCGCATCATGTTTTATGGTTCTCTACTCAGGAAGATAAAGCACACAAACCATGCCCTCCATGCAAGCCAGAAAGCTGTCTTTCCCCCTGGAAATCACAGTTTTAAAAATATTAATGCTTTAAAACTTGGTTGAATGATCTCCATTTTAAGAACAGATAGGGCTTTCAGAAATGACTTTTCTAAGTGCCCTGAGAGGTTTTGAAAGGGCTGGATGAACAAAAAGTTGGTCGTTTGGCACTTTCTGAAAGCATTCTGGAAATACCTCCAGGGAGTTGCCTGGAATCTACTGCTTCTGCAAGTCTAGGCCAAGACACTGAGTGTGGTGAATAAAAAATAGCATTCAGGTGATTTAGTAGCTGCTTTGGGAATGTTCGGAGTTGCACTGTTGCATAGTGCACCAGGGATAGAATCACAGACTTACAGAATGGTTTTGGCTTGGAAGGGACCTTAAAGATAATTTTGTTCCAAGCCCCCTTGCCATGGGCAGGGACACCTTCCCCTTGGATGAGGCTGCACAGTGCCCCATCCAGCCTGGCCTGGGTGTTTTGTGTCTGTAATACACACTCCCAAGTTACTGATCACAGGGGAGGACCACAATCTAAAATAAGTCCTCGATGTCACCTACAGACAGCTCCAGACACCAAAAAAAAACAACACTGCAGCTAGCAGGGAGCAGAACAGGCTCCAGAGCTTGAGGACTTGCTGCCTCAGCATAGCCTGCTTTTAATGAGCTTGCATATACCAAATATCTCTAGTCTCACCGGACAAAACTGAAATGACTTCTGAATAAAATGTTTTCTGGTTGCAACAGGAACAGGTGCAATGACAAGAAAAAGGCAAAAGCAACAGCTTTTTTCTTCAAAATCAGGCCAAGCTGGTAGAAACAGCTTGCAGAAAGCTGACCATACTTTACATGTTTGGAGGGCAAAACACTTTTACTTACAAAATGGAGAAGTGTAATTTCTATGTCAAATCATGAGGATTTTTATTTTTATGGTACAGGTTCATACTGAAGCAGCCCTCACTCAGCCCTGGTAGAAGTCTGACATTACGATCAATCCTTCCTCTCCAGTGGGATGCCAGGTATTTTATGAAAGGGTTTTGGCTGGCAGGAAATAAATTTCCTAGCCTTAAAATTATCTTCAACAGTAATGAGCCATTGAAGTCGAGGGAAGAGTCACAGAGGACAAAATCATCTTAGGGGCTGCGCTGGGTCCTCCGAGGAGCAGCAGCCTGAACTGCAAGCAGAGTCAGTCTCCTCTCAGCCATGCTCACCCAAGGATGGCAGCAGCCAGCAAGGCCTCCCAGAGCTGCCAGAGGTTGCTGACACCATGAAACGTCACCTTCACAGCAACACAGTCCTCTCAGCAGGGCTCAGGGCTGTCCTCCTCAGCTGAAACAAGGCTGGGAGGCAGCTCAGGACAGGACACACATCAGCTAAGGCTGCTGGTCCACCTTACAGCCAAACCAAGCTGGCAGCTCACTGGGACCAAAGCAAGGTGGTGCCCCTTCTTCCTCCCCGCAGAGTCCCGCTTCATCTGTTGTCATGGTTTGGGGGTGGATGTGGCAGTGCTGGGATAACAGCTGGACTGATCTTAGAGGTCTTGACCATCCTAAATGATTCTATGATGCCCCACACTCCTCGACTCCCAGCCCCATTCCTCCCACCCCTCCTGGGACTTACCTGCTTACCCCATCATCTGACTCCCACACCTGCCCACCCTTCTTTGGCCCGGTTGGTTCAGTAATTGCACCAAACATAACTTGCTCAGGGAGGGATCAGGCAGCCAGAGCCAGCCCGGAGCAGCAGGAGCCCGACTCCTCTGCTGCTCACTCAGCTCATACCAGAGGGAGCACAGGGGCCTCAGCCCCTGAGGCGAACACCTCTGGTACCTGTGGCAGGCAAATTCTGCACATCTGTGCCCGGCTGACATCGACCCGTTCTCGGCAGCTACGGCTTTATTTCCTGCATCAACTACCCCACTTGTCCCTCCAGGAGGGAGGAGCGGAAGGGAGCGCGGGGATGCTCCACCCAGGGCAGGGGATGCCGCGGTGCCAGCCAGCGCAGCCTGTGTGGTCCCTGCCCGAGCCAGGGGGATTTCGCCAGGAAAGCCCCTGGCAGTTCCTTCACCAGCCGGATCCTCTTGAGGGAAGCTGCCAAGAGCCCAATTAACACACCTACCCCATAAAAGCAGGAGTGGTGCTGCGCTGAGGGAAACAATCGACCACGCACTGAAGGGCTTTGCTGAATGGATTTAATTCAGCGCTTACGCCTTAAAGCTGAGCACATGCTTTCCTGAATGGGGACAGGCACGTTTGGGGGCCTGCTGACCTGTCACCCAACATCAGCATCTTCAAAAGGAACAGCTCTTGGCACAAACAGCTCTTTCTTTCAGGAAAATGAAAGGAGGGGGAAAAAAGGGAAAGAAAACTGAGGAGAGGCTGGTGCTTTTCCACTCCGGAAGGTCACTGGTGGCTCCTGGAGGAGGAGGCAGCAGCCTCACCCACCTCCCTCCCTTCCGTGGGGCAAGGGGAGACCTGCCCGGGAGTGAATAGGGGAGGGAAACTGGGGCAGCTGGTGGGCCAGTTCTTTCTGGTAGGGCAAAGCATCGCTGTGAACATCCTGTGCCTACAGGAGAAGGGCACTGCTCCAGCATCGCGTAGCCCCAGCAACCGAGCGAGCGGCTGCAACTGCTTTTAAGCCCTCAGAAGAGACTGCAAATATGAGTGCTGTGACCTGCCGAGGGGCTGCGTCCCCAGCACAGTCCTGCTTGGCTGCCCAGCACAGATGCAGGACTTGTATTGGCATCTCCACCTTTAAAGATGGCTTGCTCCCTCACGGGAGATTTCAATTTATCGAGGGCAGTTTTAAATTTGGGGACCACCTTCCTCTTTTCTTTGCAAAGCTCTTTTTCTCTTCCCTGCTCTGGAAACGCTCTCTGAATAAAGCCAAAGGGATGCTACTGGGATTTTTAAATGCTGGCACGTTTTGAGAGCTGTGGGTTGGAGGGCTGCGACCACAGCAGCACCACTCAAAGGTTCACCAGAACCTGATCCTGGAGGCAGCAGGTGGGGCAGCCCCTGGGCAGGGGGTCACAGTGGCACTGATGGATGGACAGACAGACAGAGGAAGGTCTGGGACTCCAGCACAGCTCCTCCACAACCAGAAGGCTCCAGGACTTCTCTCCTATGTCTCCCTCTGTCCACGCTGCCAAGCTAAGGGCTTGGCCCAAATTCCCCAGGTTTAAACTTCCATGGGTTTTCTGTCAGATCTGTGATGTTTCACTTATTCAAACGAGAGAGAGAACTGCTGGCCTTTCCACAAGCCACCCCCACAACCACAAAGCTCTCTTCTCCCCTTTCTCACCAAAATCAAGAGAGAAATGCTTAATGCCAAAATCACTCGCGGCGCTAAGGATGGGATAATTAAACACTGCAGATTTTTAACAGTCACAAGAAGAAAAATTGCAAAGCAGAGGGTATGTATTTGTCACGTGGTGAAACCAGCTGTGGAAGGTTTTTCTAGGAGTTTTGAAACAATTCCAGCTCTCTTTTTTTTTTCCCTTTTCCCAGGGTAGTAACATTTTTCTGTCACAAGCAAATTAGTTGTTAAAAATGCATAAAGACGTATCACACCAAGCTGTGTCCAGGTGTTTCATATTCACTTCCCCACCCTCTCCCCTCCCCCCCAAAAGTTTTCTTACAACTAAAGAATGAAAAGGAAGCAGCTAGAAATCTGTAATGGTTCCATTTATTAATACGTATATCACAAATACTCACAATATCAATGCATTCTCGTTGGCATGCTAGACAGAGGCATTATTAAAAAAGTCCTATTTTTTTTAAAAAGGTTTTAAACTTTTGCTTTCCCCCAAAAATATTTCATATGCCTGTTATTTTTTTGTGATTTTTTTTTTGTGTCTCTGTGTGTGTTTTTATTTCGATTTGATTCAACAATGTATTTGGTGGCTGCAACCTCAATGCAAAAAGAAAGAAAAAAAAAAAAAGAAAGAACAGGAAAAAAGTATGAAGGCCGCGGTACAGCACAGTTCAATTAGTTCATAGCTACATAATAAAAATAAAGGGAGCAAAAATTTCTGCCTTCACAGTAAGCAACAACACAGCTTAATAACAGTATTACACAGGATCAGGTTCCGAGGCAAAATGCACTAGACAAAGCCTACCGGGATACGCACTAGGCATACAACACTAAGTAAGAATCAAAGATGTAGAAGAACATCAGGAATAACAGTTCCCTTCAAGCACAACATTTTAACATCATTTTCAAGTATCTTTATGTTATGTTACTGATTCCTTTGTTTCTTGGGGAAAGGGGGACAGGCGCGGGGAAAGGGGGAAAGGATGGAAACCTTCGTAAAGCAATAAACAAAACAAGAAATTAAGGTAAAACCAAAAGAATATATATTTCATATACCGGTTTATATGAACGTGTGCAACACTTATTAACCATGGTGAAAGGCTAATTATGCCCTCCAGTCACTACATGCACAGCCCGATCAATGCTGTTAATGAGTTACCTTTGTTAACTTACGATGCAACTACTGTGTGACCAAGAACATACAGACGGTGCCGTCCTACGCCGAGCCGCGGTGGTGGGGTCTGGCTCTGGGGGCCCAGGGGACCCGGCCGCTCTCGGTGGCACCGTGGAACTTCACAGAATGGGACACTACGCATGGGACAGTTCGGGAGGTGGGGTGCGAGTGTGCGCGCGCACGGGCTTGCTCGTGGGGGTGTGCGTGCGTGCGAGAGACAGTGTGTGCTATAACATTCATGGCAGTCTTTCTCCAGTTCTGCAGCTCCTGGTCTTCACACAGGCTCTGGACTTCACACTTCTTGAAAGACTGGAGAGCGGGGACGATAAAAGGAAAAAAAGCCAACAAGTGGGTTGCTTTGGTTGCTAACAATATTCGCAGCAGGTGTTTTGCTCTTGCTTTTCAAGAAAACTGAAATGACGAAATTCAACACTGCACTTCCCCCCCATCCCCGGCCCCACCTCGTTTTCTTTTTTCCCCACCAGCACAATATTGGGATGAAAATCCCAAAGTAAAGAAGCCCACGGGAAGGCTCAATTCACAATGAACATGCTCAGAATGTAAAACTTGCTCGCTGTCTTCAGCAGAAACAGCACAGCCACAACAACACACTGAGGCTTTTATAGCTTTACCACCTGGAAAATGGGGAAAGCTCACCTTGTTACACCATCTCGTACTGGTTAGCAGTAATAAACCGGGACAGACAGCATGCCAGCAGCATCCCGATCAACTGTTCCAGACAAGACAGAGACAGAGTAGAATTTAAGTTAAATTAGATCAGTGCAAAGCATTGGTAAACAAGTATTTCATGTTCTCGAGTTATTATGCACAATGTAGTTATGCCCTATTTTAAGGACCACTCTAATCAGAAAAACAGCATTAAAATCTCTCATCTTTCTTTGCCAGATCTTCCTCTTGATTTTCATCACTTATTTGACAGGCGGCATGCCTTTTTGGTATTTTTCAATCCCACTCTCAATGCCTGGCCAAGCCAGATGTGAATGAATAAACTGCTGGGGATATCAGCATGTTACAAGCTGTGTTTCACTTGCAAGATCCACATGGGTCCCTCACCACCGCCCATCAGCCCTGAGAGCTGGTCCCTTTAACTTGTTTATCACTGTGCCAGGGAAAAGCTTCCTGATGTCCCAGAGTGGTTATGCTTTGTTTACAAGTGATGCAGCACTGTAGAAATGAGCACTGTAAATCTGGAAATAAATTTTTAAAAAGTCATTCACTATTCCCTTGGCTGTCACTCAGATTATTGAAAACAGATCCCAGGCTTCCACTCATCAATAAGTACTCAGTCTTTTCCATGTTTTGTCTACTGCAGTTTCTTAGAGCTTCCTGCATGTGCCAGCAGTGTTAATATGCTGTAAATAATTCAGCCTCGCTCTTCTCGTTGGGGTTGGTCAATTAATTACCTCCTGAGCATATCCAGACTGCTATAGCTCATCCCTGGCTGAGGAGGTGAGGCCATAAGTTTGTGTCTGGTGATGGACAAGGCTTCCCAGGTCCTGGCTCCAAGCCTGGGCTGTCACAGTGGCTCCAGCTGTGCCCACCCACACCATCTCTGCCTGTCTCCTGCTGCTGCAGGCAGAGCACATGGCCAGGGGGATCCCCACCTTCTGGCAGCAGCAGAGCTCCCTCAGAGCCTGCAGAGCACACCTAGGTTGGACTGGCTGGCTGCTCATCCAAACTGGCTCCTCCTGTTTCACTGCTGGGATTGTGTCCCCCTTCCCCTGGACCAGGCAGTGCTCCTGTTAACACAATCATCATCGAAATGCACATGTTCTGTATCAGGCAACTGCTTGATTTGGGCTGGCCCAGAGCAAGGCCCAGCCAGGGTAACTCAAATCTGGATAAACTGTTTCCTGCCTCTAAGATGTCACAGTCCTTGTCAAGCCGTGTTTCTCTTGCCAGAAATTTGCTCTGTTTCTTGTTTCAGTGTTCACCAGAGCTGTTCTGGGAATCTCCAAAGGGTACAGAGACACATTTAAAAGCAGGCTGAACCCTCCTGCTCCCCACATGCACCCCTGATTTTGGCACCAAGGATGATACTGCCTTGGTTATAACTAGATGTGGGGCACAGGTACCACCTCCTGACCAACCTCCAATAAACCCAAAGCTACCAGGGTCCAGGGGCTGTATTTTTAGTAGTCAAAAGAGATGTTGATGGTGAACACCCTCCTCAGCGCTGAAAATCTCACTTGATACCAAGAAGATATTTCAGCCATGTTGTTGCCTTTCGTACTCAACTTCTCTGTGTGGGTGTTAAGGCAGGAAATGGACCAGCAGCAATGAGGATGCCAGCATTGTCTGGCTGGGCTCTGCATTCCATGCTTAAATACTGTCACTGGGAGGATGATTTAAACAATTGCTGAAGGTGTTGCTGAAAACCAACCACATTCTGCAGGTTACATGACACTCCTGCAACTGCCTCATGCACTGTTTCTTTAGCTCATTTCAATTTGGGGGAATAAGATTCCTGGTTTGGACAGTGGTATGTATTTCTCCGTGCTCTGACAGCCCAGAGTGAGTACCTCGGGGTGGCCCTGTCCCAGCTTCTTCACTGTCACTTTTCTGCATTTGTGGTGACTTCCAGTCTTTCCTCACCTTCCTTGGCTGGGCTCGGAAGTCACTTCTCTGCCTCACTGCATTTTTCACTAAGATGAACTTCGCAGTGTATTTCATCCAAATTATTTTCCCTGAGCAAATTCCAGCCCAGACCCAAATCAATTCCTCTCATCCTACAATGGCCAAGAATATAAGTATATTGAAGTTGTTTATTTTTCCCCATCTCAAGCACCCAGATTACGGCCACTGTTCTTCTCAACCATGATCTGCTGCTTGTGTCAGGTTTACAAGGGGAAAGGTGCTGTAGCCTCTACTAATAGGAAGCCACAGGCTTTTCTTTCCCCCTTCAGCTGGAGCAGATTTCCCCAGGTACCTTTAACTCAGGATTCTTCTGTTCTGTGCAGGCTGCAACTCTAATAATCAGTGTGTCTAAACTCTGTAGCATCTGCAGGCATGTCAATGGTGTTTTTTTTTACTCAACTCACTCCTAAAACATATGACAGGTTACTCATGAATGTATCTTTATGATCTTTGGCCCACTTATTGATTCTTGGCTCTGACCTTTGCCTGTTTTCGGCATTTAAGTGGTTATAGTGACATAATATTTAACTCTCTATTTCAAACACAACTGCATGCATATCAAGCCATTGCATACACATTTTATGCAGTATTTCTAAGTATTACTAGGACATAGCAGAGCTATAATAAATATTCTATAAATACTCTGAATGCATATAAAAATATGTTTTTTGATGTGTGCACTTCCACATTTAACCACGAGAGCACTGTCCCTCCTGCAGCCAAGAAGAGGCAACACTGTACTGAGTTGCTTAATTTTCTTCTTGGTGCTCTTTCATTACAGCCATAACTACAGTCCTCTGCATTTAAGTCAGGCTGGAGGGTCCCAGGCTGTGCAGCACAAATGAGCACTCTCCATCCTGCCTTGCTCTCTGCATTTGTTCCATCACTTGCCTCCTCTGCTCTTCAGGCAGGAGGAAGTTCCTTATCCCATTGTGCACCAGGTCCCTGCAGCTCCTTTGAAAAACCAGAAGAATTGGCATTAAAGGATTCCCAAAGAAATTGCTGCTGGGAGCTGCATTCACTTCCCTGCACTCCTATTGCCTCTCATATGCCCCATCTCAACTTTTATCCACTTATTCATTTATTTTATTTTACTGTCTTGGTTTCTGAGTGCTAAGATGCCAGACTTGGTTCTGCATTTGTGTTCTCTCTTACTTTTTTCCCTTCTTCCCTTATTTACTAAGATTATCTTGGTCTTCTGAGCTATTACATAAAAAACTAAGAGTTTTTCATACTCTGCTCTTGCCACAGGAAACCTGAAAATGCTGACAAATTCTTTGGTTCAGGCAACTGGGAAACCCACACCCCTCAAGTGTGTCTCCTGTACTACCACTCTGTTTGCCATAGGTCATTCCAGCAAGCAGAATACAGCGAATTTCTCATGCTTTCTAGGAGTAATCTCAGGTACATCTTAGTTCTGACCACTGAAAACCATCCACAGCAATTTCCTAGCAGTCTTATCCCTACTGTACACATAATAACTGGCTTTTTAATACAGTTATTCTCTAGGAGTTACCACTGACTGGAAGCTGTTCTGCATGACATATTTATTACACCTTATTATACTGAAGAGAAAGAAAATGAATTGCAATTTGAATTTCCATTTTATTTTGGGTCTTGGTATTGTCACCATCTTTCATTCTTTGGGAGAATTTCTATAAATAGAAAGGTGTTGAACTGACTTGGAACTCATCAGCACATCAGGTAAGCTAAACCTGGGGGGGTGGGTGTTAATCCATCAGGAATAATTGTTTAGCTCAATACCATGCTATATTCAAATGCAAATCTCTAAGTGTGCAGGTTCTCTGGCTCTATTTTAAAGGAGAGAATTTTCTGTGTCACATGTCACTTATTTGAGTCAGCCTCCTGTGCCGTCATGTGCCTCTGGCACAGGTCCCACCTCCACACTGAATCCACAGTGATCAGTCTTTAGAAACAACCCAGTCTTAGACCAGATTTCAAGCCACATCCTGGATCCTGAGTGGAGTCCACTCCCTGACCCCTGAGCAAGTCCGAGCCCCCTGTGCTCAGGGAGGAGTTGTGGCAGACAAGGTGGATGGTGTCTGTACCAGAACTGCGTCCTCCTTCAGGCAGAGCTCCTCACATTAATGCTGGCAGGGAAGAGAACAGGTGGGTGTTGCACTGTAGAGAGGCTCCATGGGAATCTCTCTTAGAATGATGGGACCTGGAGATGCCCAACAACTGGTCTGGAGCATGTGGAGAGCACCTGATTTCCAGTCCTTCAGCACAAAGGGAATAATATGGCCTGAACACTGCACTGAGTCTCCCCTACTCACAGTCTGAAACCCCTCCAGACAGTGTCTCTTGCATTCCTTAAGCCAATGCCTGTACTGTAGTTCTATCTAGGCACAACTCTCCATCATCTTTGCAGTTTGCACAACTGCTGGGCACAACACAGCAATCATTTTTCTGCGCTGAAGAGCACCTGTTAAACTGAAATTATTCCAGCTGGAAGTCAGCACTGGCATCCAAGTCCAAAAACAATCAAATTTTATTTTATTGATGTTATTTCAAACCCGAGGAGCGGAGCAGACAAGGTCAGCAACACAGTGTTTTTTATAAAAGCTCTTGACTCTGATGGGGAGGTCTGTGCCAGGCCTGTAAGATTTGCAATGCCATTACATCAACCTTCCCTATTTCGGGCATCAGCACATTCCCCATGCTAGTCAACACCTAACAAATCACGTGAAGTAAAGGCCCTTGAGCATGCTTTACTGTAGAAGAGCAACATGATTTAATTTGTCTTTTATTTAGATTAAACCTATCCTCAATAGGAACAGTGAAACCTCGCCTACAGCTGGAGCCCTGCCTGGCGTTACTGCCAGCCATGTTAACCTGAAATCAATTTGTAAACACTGTCCCTAATTGGGCCCAGCAAAACAGATTAGGCAGTAAATTACAACTGGCCGCCTTCTATTCTTCACAGCCTGGGAGAGCTGCATTTTCCTCCTCTGCAGCCTCTCTCTTCTCCTTTTTACTTTTGCTAACACCCCAAGCAGCTGGGTATGGCCTCGCAGTGCCAGAGCCCAGTGCCTGCGCTGGGGAGTGACATTCCCACCTGGCAGCAGGGCTCATGGTGCCACCAGGAGTGTGAGATGCCAACACCACATCAAAACACACCTTGTTTTTCCCCAGCCACAGGGACAAAGGGCCTTGCAGCCCGTGCTGCCTGCAGCCTGCCATGAAACACCCACTAAAGGCTTTCAGCCAGTACTGCTCCCGACTCAGACATTTACCCCCGCAGCATATTTTACAATTCTACTCATCTCATTTTTCTTTTGGACAGCTTTACACAAAGCATTTAAAAAGATGCTTTACAGCTTTCTGGCTAACTAGAACCCAAACTGAAACCCGAGTTTGGAGTCCTATAGCAATAATCAAGCCATAATCAATGTTGGTGAAGGGAATCTATGCTGAAATAATTCAACAAGAACCAGAACAGCCTACTAAAAAAACCCCCGGATCTCCCCTCATCCATGCACAAACAGCTCCAGACTGTTCAGCTTTTCTGCATCCCAAAAACCCGACATGCAGGCACATGCTCTGGGCAGCTGGTGTTGTGATGAACCAACACTTCCATCCACACAAAACTGGCTGGCAGGCCAACCCACGGGCTCCTCACATCCAACACCTTGGCTACGAGGCATCAGCCTTCCAGATATGCCCAAGGCAGGGCAGTCACCCAGTCTGAGCCCGGACAATTTTAGGGCTCCCTCAGGTTGTGCATATGCTGATGGAGAGGATGGGGGGGGGTGCATTTTCCACATGGCTTGGGGACAGTTTTGAATTGTCCATATTTCCGTCTCTCTCATTTGTGCATGTCTCCAGTAGAATCCTTGCCATCACACGGGAAGTGACTGGTACAAAGGAGCATCTTGTTGAAAGATGCAGGTGTTTTCCTGCTCCTCCTTGATCAGAACATTCTGACCAGGTCTATACTTTCCCCAACTCCTGCCTATATAAAGGCAGTTTGAATATCATGGAGCAGAAAATCCCTTAGCTCTCCTCTCGTCACTCTCATGCCACACTTCTTTTGGTGCAGACAAGGAGTTGGTTTAATAATTTGATTTTGGTAGACTTAACATTTCTCAGTGTTCAGTGTCAAAGGGAAAATAAATAAAATTGGTCACAAAGTGTCCCCTCCAGGCTCCAGGCCCAGGATGGGGAGGCCTGAAGGTGCACTCGTTTGCATTCTTCAGTCCTTTAAGAACAAATAAGAGTACTTAGAAGCCTACCCAAACAATGGATAAGCTATTTGTCTTCTTAGTTGTTTATGCTCCATTTAAGCCAATGTTTTATTGGGTTAACCTCTATTTGACCCAGTGCAGGGACAAGTTGTTTTCCTTGAGCTAGTCATTAGCTCAACCGTAACTGATATTCCCAAGGAGAAACTTCATTTAAGTCGAAAAAAAGAAAATCAATGAACAGATGACCTCAGGACTAATGAGCATGCTGAGTTCAGTCCCTTTCCATAATCCTTCCTTCCTTGAAGTCCAGGTAAAGAAAAAGAGGGGGAGAAAAGGGGGAAGGGGAGTGTTTATGCGCTTACCTGTGAGAATGCAATCCCAAAAGCCACTCCAGCTATGATTCCCATATTTGTCTCCATAAAACTGGTCACCAAGTCATAACAACCCTGGAAAACAAACATCATCATTCCTTGTACTGACCTTCCCTGCCATGAATGCAAACATACAAATTTCTCTTTTATAATGAACTCTGGCTAGACAGTATTTCTGCTGTAATTTCCAACGATGTCACCCTTTTTTTAAATAGCAATTCTGAGTGAATGATGTGGAGCGGTGGCAAAACCAGTTCCTTTTAGAAACAAAATGCATTTCAGTACTTTTAAAAGCTGAATGTGATGTTGCACTCATTTTTATGGGTCTTTTTAAAGGAAGTCAGTTAAAAAACAATATAGCTTTGACCTGAAACCAAACCAGTAACAATACACCAATGTCATAATACAATACAGATGTCAAAAATGAATAAATGATGCTGATTTCCTAATACTCTAGATATTTAATAAAGTGTCCCTTGAGGCATTCTGCTTGCTTTCATAAGTCAAAGGACACCAGGCAAGGCACTGAACAGCATGTAACTTTAAACCATGTAACAAAGTTATCAAGGGTTTTGTATGAATTTTCTTGGTTCATTTGCCCTTGGACATAAAATTCCCTGTCCTGCTCCCCAAACCAAGTTTTCTCTCTGCTGACTTGCTTCCTCAGGCTTCAATACACAGCCCAGACTGGGGCCAGAGGATTTATCCACAGTATCTGCCCTTCTCTTTGGGGCTTTTTTGAGATGTTCTCCCTCAGTACAATAATGTTTGACAAGTTTCTCCCCTCACCTATTCGACCCCTCAAAAAAAGCATTTGAAATTACTTATCCTAATTTCTGGTGCCTAAATTAATCTAAACAAGTGACTTGATACATGAATGAAAAAATCTATTTTTTCTATCACCTATTTTTTCTTTCATTACTAGCCTGTATGTCCCCACAATCTAAAGTCACTGCTCAGCCCCTTTTGCCACCTTCCCCAAATGACCAACACCACTCTGGCTTAAGGCCAGTCCTGAGGAGCTTTATACATTATAACTTTATCCACTGTATCAGAAGTTGGAAAACTCAGAAATAACAACTAGTTGCCTTTCCCAGTTTGGATTCCTGTCCTGTAAGAGAGAAGTGTCTCCACATTTCACCTACATCCACACACCTTTCATTCTGCAAGCACTGTAGGAACTCGTTATGACCTCAGAGCTTCGGGTGCTTGTAAAAAATAACAGTGAGAAGGACAAGCAATGTCCTTTATTAAAGACAGGCCACTCACGAAATAAATTGTACCATTTCTTTAACTTCTTTTATAACATCAGAAGACATTTAATCCTGAAGGTAATGAAGTGCTGAACCTAATAGTAGCTGAAGACCAGCACAGCTGGTCCTGATTAATTTCTGAAATGTTTAAGTGTACATATTAACCTTAAATCTGTTTTACCACAGTGTACAGTAAGCCTGATTCAAGCTTGCTTATTTAACCCATCAAGCAACTATCGTTTGTGTGTCTTACATGTTATGCAATGGGATTAGATTTCTCAAGCAGTGTTTTCAGTCTGTCTGACATGGCTTAATGCTCTCCCAGCTCTTCTGCAATCTATTCTGTTGAAGAGCCTTCCAGAGATGCAATGAAGAAGCACAGTGGTAATTTGAGGGAGACAGAAGATCTTGGTAACAAACATGCAATGGGAGAGGTTTGATCACTCTCCTCACTTGAAGACTCTGTTCTCCCAAGTCACAATAATCTGTTTACTGAAGTGCAAGTCTTAGATATGTCTGAGTTGCTCAGTCCTTGCTGTGCATGGACTGAGTGCAAGCAGCACCCACGAGCTGCATGACAGGACAGGAGAGTGTGAAGCACTGTGTGAGCACCCCTGGGTGCTGATCCAGAGATCCAGAGCACAGAAGGGACAGTTTAGCAAGGATCTGATCTTTCTTGACTCCATGCATCTGTTCCTTTCTTAGGATTTTAGAGAAATAGTTCTTGAGGTTTGTTGGTAAAGAACTGGGATTAAAAGCACTATATGAACATTAATTAGCTAATCCTAATGATAGTTCTTAAAGTTAGGTATTAGTGCTGTCTGAGATAAAGAAACGGAGAGCCTAAATAATTAACCTAAGGTCACTTAGCAAGCTAGGGTCAGAATTGGCAAAGAAAATCCAGGAATGCTGTCTTTTAGTCCTGTAATTATATAATTAGTTTAATCCTCTTTGGTTAATTCATTATTAGTCCTCAGAAACTGCTAGTAATTTGATTAGCTCAGAGAGAACTCGTCTTACTGATAGTTTTGCAAGATCCACCAAGAGATGTAATCCAAATATACTTGTCCACAGGCATGGTGAGAAGCGTCTTCCACAACACAGGCAATATATATTTTCCTTTTTCTCCAACACAAAGAGAGCAAAGGGCCTGTTTCCAAGACGAGCAAGGGGCTTGGGTCAGAGGCAATGATGTTTGCTGCCTATCTGAAGTGAAAGGATAGGGCCAAACAACATTTCCTCCTGCCTGCTATTTATTCCCATGTGCCTTTCAGAAGCATCCCACTTTGCTCAAATGTCAGGGAGAACTCCAAGATACCACAACTGCTGAACAGAAATCTGCAACTTTTGATTATCAATGGCTACATCAGAAAAGACAAAACCAAACAAACTTCCAAACATCCAAATTTCGTCTAGGTAATTAAAAAAAGTAATTCCTCCAACTGCTTCCTGAGAAATCCGTAGTCCTTTTCTGTCAGGGGACCTGTGCATTTGGCAGGGGAGCAAGGAGCAGAAGCAGGGGCTCAGGGTGGGCTGCCCAGGAGGCACCATGCCTGCAGTAGGTGCTGGCTGTGCTGCACGTGCCCTGGATCCACCCTGCCCTGCCTCTCACCTTCCTTCCACCTCCACAGAAACATCAACTTAGTGCAAATTCACCAAGAGCAACTGAACAGAGTGGCTCACCCTCTGTACTCATGCAAGATTACTCTGTTGGTGGTGACTGAGTTACTCAACCCATGGACACCACCAACATTCCACATATGTCTGCAACAAGTGGCTCTCATTAAACCATTGCAAAAAAAAGAAAGGCTGAGTGGAAAATAATCCTCTAGTATCCCTTTAACAATACATGCCAGAAAATGTTGTCTACTTGACTGGTTTTCAAAGATGTTTCAGGCTGTGCTTAGCCACCAGTCCAAACTTCTGAGTCACAGGTGACTGCGATGAAAAAGACAGAAACAGAAGAGACAGTGGCATTACCATATTTCCCCTGTTGTCTACTCAGGACTTCTATTTATTTTTTTAAATACATCTCTGAAAATAAAAACAGAAGAGAAAATAATCCTTAAGTCTGACTAAGCTATGGTGCAACTCAGAATGGTGATTTGGCCACAATATCATTCTTCTTACCAACAAACTGTTCCTCTCTTGCAAATCTCAAGTGAGAAAGAAAGAATTGATGACACACTAGCACCTGAAGCAGTAATTTGAGTTGCACTTCTTCAGCACAGTGTCTAATGCAGAGATGCTGCATTATTTTCTCTTTATTCTTCCCTTTCTTAGTGTTTTCTGTATTTTTATTCTCCAATCATTAATTTACTTCCTGTTCTCCCAGATTGCCTTCTCAACCCTATTTCTGTCTTCCCAACCCGCTCCTTCAGGTGACCCCAGGGAAAGGGTCACTCTGTGTGCGCTGTGCTCACAAGATTTTCAGTGCAGTAGATCTACCCACCAACCACAACATTTACTGCCAGTCACCTTGTTTTCTTAGAACTGCTGCACCTGGGACTGGATTTGAGAAAGGCCATCTTAAAGAATATGAAGCAAGTGCAGGACCAAGCCCATCCTTACCATCTCCCCAGCCTTACTTGCATGTTACCAACCAACCATTTGAAATGAAATGTGACTGCAAGCAGCCATACACTCCACTGCGGTGCTGGGTGGTGTCACAACTGTCTCTGGCATAACGTTACTGATACCTTCTGGTTTACTTTAGTGGCAGCCACAGTCATGTTGCGCAGGTCCTGAGTGTTACAGTCACTTGAGTTCATGCAACAGCTTGTGGGGATGCCGTGCTTGAAGAAGTAAGGGCTGGTGCTCCAGTTGGTGTAGCTCTGAATGCCACAGCAGCTCAGCTGAGAGGAATAAGAGGCAGATTTAAAACACACAAACAAACAAAACAGAATTAGAACTGGTACGGAATCATCGTGGCCGACTTCATAAGCTCACCATCAAAATAAAGTCAGGGCGTCTCAAGTTTTGAAAACAAGATACCACTCCTGCCCCATTAATTATGAAAGTGTCAGGGATGCAATTTACAGAATATGGGAGCAGATGATCTACTAAAAAAGAAGGTATTTTATGAACAGGACTATTATTTGTAACATTTGACAAAGGTCCAGCCATAAACCCATCTTTTTTAGTTGAGGGTCTGTTGGGTTTTTTGTTTGTTTGTTTCCTTTACTTATTTATTTGATTAAAGATGACCCTGTAAATTCAAGACCTCAAAGCATTACACAGAATTACATGTAACACATAGAGGTTCAAACTAGTACAAATCAATAAGGTGAAGCCTCTCTAACTCACCAAAATAATTTCTAGGACAAGTCACTGAGCTGTGAATAGAACTAGACCATATGTTCACAGGGTGTATCTAGGAAGTCAGCTAAAAAACCCTAAATTGGGAAGGATGTTCTGATTTAGATCCTAAGCTAGAAGACAGAGATTCAAAAATACGGAGTATGTGCTGAATTTTTTTGCATGGAAAGGGCTTGTAAATACAGTTCCTGTAAAAACAGAGCTATGAATGAAATTAACATTTTGCTTCGACAGAAACACTGAGCACCTACTCAGAGCTACTTAGTTTGGTCAACTCCAAGGAAACAGAAATTTAAAATACAGGTTAGCATTATGCAAACAGACAATTTGACAGCAGATTATGCTCATTTTAGAGCATTGCAGTAATCTGCTAACCAGGAAAGGCCAGGTTAGAGGACAGTTTCAACCATGCTGAAGGGTCCAGCATAGCTGCAATTTCTAAATTAGAAGTCATCGATACAACTACACCAACATTTCAGCCATTCATCAAGTTCCAATCATATGGAAAGCAAATTGGCTCACAGAATGTATTGCAAGCTGAAGGAATAGCTCCTTGCTATGGTATGGCTTCCAGTGGGAATTTAAATGGGAATTTTATCACTCTCTGTTGAGTGGCATGAGAGACTTGGTCTCTCATGGGTGGCATCCCCAACTGGTTTGGCCATTCTGTGGCATTTTCTCCTGCCTTGTGCCCTGCTGGAAGGCAAGACAACCCCCCCACTGCCCTGCTACCACCCCGAGGGTCAGAAAGGCTCTTCTACCAGGCTCCTACTCCATCCATCCCTCCAGAACAGCTTTCACGGCCAACCTCGGCAGTTTTCCACTCAATTTTCCTCTGGGGAAAATACACCCAGTTTTTCTCCTTAACTCACTACGTCTTCTTTGCCAGCCTCTCACTGCACTTGTGAAGAGAACTGCTGCAGTTTTTATCAGACACAGGATACAAGTTTGTAAAATCCTGTCTCATCCAACTCAAATTTAAAACATTTCATAATCTTCTTGACAAATTCCCTTAGGAACAAGGTGTGCTCTTTAGGAATAGACCTGCCCCCTAAACCTAATTCAAGATCTGGGACCAAAAACAAGACAGTGGGATGGGTCCTGCCTTTATCAGACAGCTTTTTCACTAAAACTTAGGCATCTTGGGTGAATATTTCAGCTGAAATACTTTTCCTTTAGACCAGTTTTGCCTCTAATTTTGCTTGCAAAATACAGCCAGCAGATTGAGCCATCAAAACTTCCCGTTCTCAGATAAAATCTGAAAGTGTGCTTTCTCTATTGACTGACTTTTAGTTTCCAGTTTTAAACTTACACTTTCCTGTACGTTATCCACTGCATGGCTCCGCTCATCATTCTTGTTGTAATTCTGGATTGCTTCAGTGTATGTCCTAAGGAAAGTGTCCTTGATCTGTGAGGGTGAGGAAAAAAAAAGTCCACGTGAGCAACAAGAAGCACAACATCTGAAGCAGTTTTTGCAGGAAGCAAATGTATTTCAAAATCTCCTGACAAGACACCCAAACTAGCCCTTCCCAGTTGTTTTTAAGTGTATTTTTAGAGCTGGCAGAGCTCTCCCTTAACTGTCAGGAATCATTCAAGCCATTTTTCCAGTGGGGTCTACCAGACACAGAAATACAACTACCCCAGCAAACTGATATGTTTTAAAAAAAATACTGTAAGATGACTTAACCTATCAAAAATATATAATTTTCTGCTTTTTCCCCAGACACTTTGTTCCAGCACTAAGTCTGAAGGAGACTGTGTGCTTCTCCCCGCTCAGGGATGCCAGGTGAGAGCTGAAGCTTGTGCAAACACCTTGGGGACAGAAGCCAGTGGCACCAAAGGAAGACATGAATCCCATGACCAGGCATCCTCAGCACCAAAGGCATTTGGGCAAGGAACAAGAGGTCCCTCAGCTGGAAAAGGTGAGGCACATCACCGGGAATGACTTCCCACCCTTGGACTGCATGGGAAAGGAGCTGGCAAGCAGAGGATGTGGCTGTGGCCTTCACAAGGGACTGCCTCTCCCAGCAGGGAGCAGTCTGACACCAGGGCTGCTGCAGATTAGGTGGGGTGAAATGGGAACCCTCAGCAGGTGGAAAGGCATCCCAGGGCCACATTAAAAACAATCCACCACTTGCAAACATGGCCACCAGAAAGGTTTGTAGCAACGGAAATGTCAAAAGATGAGACTTGAAAACCAATACAAAGAGAAGAGGCAAGGAGGGTCTCTGGGGTTGTTCTGGTTCAGCAGCAGTGGCATGTAGGTCCATGGACTTACAGCCAGAGATAGACCTGATTACAGTGGATAAAGCAGAAGTGCTACTACAAATCTAGACCATCATGCTTTTTTAAAGCTTCTTCCTGTCCCAGTTTCCTACCTCACTCTACTTCTAATCTCTCCTTACTCTCAAGATAGAAATGAAATCCCATCCCACTCACTCCCCAACCCCCTTCTCTCCACCCTC
>VYZT01001331.1:167752-193290 GCA_013400735.1 Pomatostomus ruficeps | reverse complement strand
ACACACCCCTCCCCCCCCCTCAAAAAAAAAAAGAAAAAGATTTACAAAACAGCAAGTCTGGTCTGATGCAGTTGTCTTTGCCTTATATAAACCAGCACTTGCCTGGCTGAAAAAGCTGTGTTTAAGAAAAGCATTTAATCGATTTTGCAGCCCTCAGCATACGTAAAAGAGTAAAGAAGATCTTACATGGTGGACACACAAAACCTGATAGCTCCAGAGTAAATCATCAGGCAGCTGGGGGCAAGAGCTTTGGCTAATCCCTTCCTTTGGAATGCCATCAGTTTTTAAGAGCTGTAAAAGTTATTGTTCTCATCAGCCACATCCCCAGACACCCGCGGGAGCTGCCGAGCTCAGCGCCCCACGCGTTCTCCACGCTCCAGGAACTCCTCAGCAGCTCCTGCCCAGGGCGGCGCTGCCAGATGTGAACTCAGCACATTTCCACCTACCTCATGGCGAAAGACAAACCCTGAAATGCCAGCCACTAGCTCAGCCAGGAACACCAGGGACAAGAACATGGCATACTGAAAAGGCAGGAGGCAAGAGAAGTCAGAGCATGATAGGCTTTTGTCTCAGCACAGATATTATCACATAAAATGTAACTTTCCCCTCTAGGCACCCTTCAAAGATGTTAAGAAACCAAAGGTCTTTTGGAGGAGATACTCAGGTTATGACCTAAATGTAATCCCTGTGTTTATACAACTCACAGCTGATACATATTGCTTAATTACTGGCTTTTCTGACATTTCTGTTCCCAGCTTTCTTAGCATTCTTATATAAATTAAAACACACTCACATGCCAGAGATGAATCCAAGTCACTCAGGTTTTGATCTTGCAATAAGGAATACAAACAAATTCCTGTTTGCATGGTGCTCTGCTAAGGTAAACAGGCTTCCCCAGGTGTTTTGGTTTGTGTTTATCTACCTCACTGCCAGATTGGGATTTTCTGCCTGATTCCTGAAGCTTCTCCAATGAATGAACTGAAACATTGCCTTCACTGGGAATATTCTCACAGTAACACCAGGCATATGCTCCAAATACCTTGCTGAGCCATGGTCCATGTTTGACTTTAGGTGCAGCATTTGGACCAGGAGCTAAATAAACCTTGAAAACAGTGCTTCCAGTATGGGCATTCACCAACTATTAAAAATGTATTTAAGCAGAAATAAAGAAGGTAAAGAAAAAATGCAAAGTGGGATAGTAAAATTTGAAGTTGGGGCTTAATCTTCTGGAGGAAAAATTATCTTTTTTATTCAGCCTGCTAAGTAACAGTTAATTAAGAAAGGAAACATTTTAAATTAAATTCAGTCATAGCAGGATTTAGTGGAGAAAGGGAAATTTAGCTTTAATGAAAGGTTATTGGGGAAAGGAGGATAATGATGAAGGCAGAACTAGGAAAAAAAACGTGTCCAGTTAATGCAGATGTCAAATCACTGTCTGTTCAGGAGAGAAAAGAAGTTTAGAAATATTTCTTACACGTACAATGAAAACAAACCCATGTGCTTGGAACAGCACACGCTACTGTTAGTGACATAGCTTTGAGAAAGTTACATGACTTATGAAGCAACCAGCAGAGCCTGATTTCCTGTGGATTTATATCATCATTCACCTTTATCCCTTTCCCATTTGGGCTGCAGTGACTCCAGCAAGCCTCTGCACATGCCCTGACAGCACATCACCAGCAAGGGACAGCAGTGAGGTGCTTGCCAGCTGGCCACCAGTTGATGGAACTGCAGCTGCTACCTCTCCCCTTCTCCTCCCTGCCAGCATTTGAGGAAATTAACTCTCTTTAAGATGTCCTTTTGTTTTTTAAAATGTGGTTTAAACTGGAGAAAAATTATCCCATCTCCTTAGAAAATCAGTCCCAAAACACTGTAGCAGGAGATGCATTGTACTGTCAAGCCCTTTCTCACTACTTCAGTGCTTCACAAGTGCTATTTCCACCCTTCAAATTATTGTACATGTAGGATTTTGCTCCTAAATATGCCTAGAAACACAGTTTATCATGTAAGTTCATTTAACGTGTAGTTATTTTGGATTTTAAGGTAGGCTGGAAAACTCAGAACAGAGAAACTCATATAGAGAGAGCTTAAAGTGGACTGGGGGACAACAGCTTTACTTCTGCTCAGTGTACCTTGAGCCCCTGCTGCCTTTGAGATGAGGCCAAACATATTGAACAGTGCTCTGTTTTTTGGGTTGAATTGTTCTATCCTAGTGAATATTAGGAGAAAGGCTGGTGTACTTTTACGAGGTACCAACTATTCTTTCCATAATTTCACATCAGGGTATTGAACTGACCCTTTAAAATACAGTTCAAAAGAATTTCACATTTATGATGCTTTGGGCATCTTTAAGATTGTAAATATACTTATGATCTGGCTCACAGCAGCATTCCACCCTGCTCCAAGCACTTGGGCCTATGTGCCATGCAGAAGCGAAGTTCAGTCATAGTCAATCAACAACTGGTTTTGGCAAAGGGTGTTGTTTTTCCCCCTTGTCCAAAAGGCACACACGTTGAACATAAAGATTAATAAAATCTAGCTGGTGTGCATAAAAAGCTACATCAACATCTGTCAGGGGGTGGGGGGAATCCCAATTGATTAAAAAACCCTCCTGCCCTCCTGAGGCACTTGGGTTTGCTCACCAGCTTCAGCATCCATGGGCTGCCACGACAAGTGGCAAAGCAGCCGAAGAGCCCGAAGACGATGATGGTGGTGCCCGTCCCGATGAGCACGTAGGGGGCATTGGTGGAGTTCTCAGCGATGAGGGAAATGTACGTGCCGAGGGTGAGCTTGCCCCAGACGCCGACTGCGAGGAGGATAACGCCGGTGATCTGCAGAGCAGGGGGAGAAGCGTGTCAGGAGCCACGGGGAAAGCACCCAAAGTCAGCCCACAGCGGCCCTGAAGGGATTCCCTGGTGCCATGCTGGTGGCAGCAGGAAGCTTCAAGACTTCCAGTAACTCCAGAGGGATGGACAGACAAAATTAAATTCCAGTGTCTGGAGATGTTATGTTAAGGCTGCCACTGAAGGACGAATATCCAAGATTAATCACTGCCAAGGGAGGATGCAGTGTACCACCTGCAGGAACAGCTCTCTGCACCTGCAGCCCACTGAGAGTTGGCCCTGGCCAACTCCACCACTTATCAAAAGGCAACAATAATTGCTGCCACCTCACACCTCCTGAGTTTCGTCACAAAAACTGCCTGAACCACAGAAAACCTGCTGCCTGGCATCCTGTCCTTAATGCCAAAGTTTCAGGAACACGAGCATCCCTCACAGTGCATTTCTCTGGCCCATGGTGTGCCCCACACAGACATCAAGCAGTGACCACAACAGGGATGCTGCTGCTCCATCTGCTGATTTGCACCAGCTCTGCAAATGCTTCCTGAATTCCCTTTATTGACTCCTCCAGGCCACTGCCGAGGGGCAGGAGCAGAAGAAATGTCCTGACAGGATTCTTTTGCCCACTTTCCAAGATTCTCTTCTGAATACCTTTATACTGCTGTGAACTCCTGAAATTCAGCAGTATTACCCCAGGGCTGCCCTGCAGTTCTTCACGGAGGAAATCCTTGTTCACAGTTACACTGCACCTAAGAACTCTCAGCTGAGCTACGTTAGAAGATGCTTCAGCTACTTTTCATACAGGTTGATGTGAATTAATTCTGGGAAAAACTCTTGAAGGAAAAATAGAAAGCAGCTTTTTTACCTAAGCTGTCTCAAAGAGGGCTATGCAGGATGCACCCCCCTTCCCATCTGCCTTTCCACCATCCTGCTGCTCAGCAGTGGCAGGCAAAGGGGCCCGTCCTCTGCTCGACCTGTGCCTGCAGCAGTGGCAGGAGGTGCTGCTCTGGTACAGTACTTCTGCCTCTCTGCAGAGGAAACTGCGGTCAGCAAAGCTGCTGAACAATCAGAGCCACCTAAGGAAAATACCAGGAGGAGGGAAGGTACACAGTAGATGCTCTGAAGAAAGATACAGGGGGAGGGATGCAAGGAAAAGAAGGAATCAAAACAACAGGGGATAAAGACAGAAGCAGAAGGAGAGAAGATCAGGCAGACAAAAGCAATTTAACTTGTCCTCAGAAGAGATCCTCTCTATGTCAGGGAAAACATAATCTCACCTGGCAATTTTGGCACTTCCCAGCTCATCCAGTTCCTTCCCCAACACCTCCCAGAGGTGTAGGGAAGATGTGCCCTCATCTGGCTCCTGCTCAGAGCACACTGGAGTGCAGGACTACCACGGAAACCTTTCATGTCCCCCTGTCTGAGTGTCCCCTGCTCCCCTTGATCAGCCTCGGCAGGCGTTGGCATTTCTGCTGCCACTTTGGGACAGGTTTAGCAGAGACTTCTGCTCTCCTGCCCATGCTGGCAATAGGAATAAATCCAGCTCTTGTCCATCCTTCAGCAACTGCGTGGAAAGTGCTGATCCCTGGCTTTTGCACCCAATGGCTGAATGTCAGAAAAAATCACCGAGGAGCCTAGGAACCCACAGACATCAGATGCCCTCGCCAAGTCTGGTCCCATCTCTGAACAGCACTGTCTTCACCTTTCTCCTTCTTCTCCCAAACAAAAGCAGATTAATCAGCAAAATTTGAAAGCAAGCTGCAGGGGACTGGGAAATCTGCAGAGCAACTTTTGGTTTCTCGCCTCCAGTTCCACAAAGGGCTGGTTTCTGTGCCTGAGCTGCTGAAAGTTTTACCACTGTCCCCAGGGAGGCATAAAAGCAGCCTTCACTGCCAAAATGAACAAGCAGCTTCACATATGAAAGAGAGCTCAAGTCTTGTAATAAAAAGCATTTTTAGCTGGCTTTTTGAAACAATTACTAACCCTTTACTATGCGTTTTAAGAGTTTGGTTTCCCCAGGTCTCAGGGGGGTCCATTCAATTTATGGCACACACAGACTCTGGAAAAAAGGAGGAAAGCCCCTTGGTGGTTTATTCCCGTTCTGCTTCTTAATAGAGCTCTGATTTACAGGGATTTAAGGAAATCCCTCAGTTTGTTGGGAGGTCTAAGCCCCTAGTAAGCTTGGCACTGTGCAAAGGGGCTGGGATGTTTCCATGCTGAAGATGCACCTTGGGTTGCAGCAGCGCTGGCTGGAATTTTGGTTGTGAAGAGGAAAAACCGTACGACTTTCCTATAAACCTTTTCATGACCTTTATTTAGCAGAGCAAAAGCAGTGGTATGACTAATGCCTACCTCCACCCCAAGGCAAGCCTCATTTCCTTATTTCCAAGACACACTTTTATCACTATCTCTCTGTGCCATCACACAGTCGAGGAAACAATGAATGTACTGCTCTCTGGTTTGGTTTTTAGATTTTTCCTTAACAGCAGGAGGGACATTGACAGACAGAAGACCAGGACACTGCTGGCCTGAGAACAGGGCAGCAGGAAAAGACACTGCTCCTGATACTCACCATCAGTACACACATCTCCCTGTTACTCTACCTCTTTCCTTCAACCCAAAATCTCCCCACCAGCCTAATTCTGTGGGTCAGGCTCAGTAGGTGCAAAAACAAGGGGATGTGGGTGCATTTACACCTGAAAGGTCTAAAAGGAAACTCAGAGCACCTCCTCTGGTGCACAATCCCACCCAGGTTTCCCTGCTCCCTTCCCACTGTAAAGTTTCAATTCAGACAATGATCATACAGGAGATGCACAAAGTGTTTCAGACATCTTGGCAGTCAGAGGAGAGTGACTATCAGCCCTTTGACTTTTACAGCCCCCCTGCGCATTGAGCATCCAGAGCAACTTTGTTTACAAACACCTGCAAGAGCCAGTACACATGGAGCAAGAGAGCAGCAGTCACATTCCACCAGTGGATTTCTACAGCAAAACCTGGTCTTCACATGGCCCTGAAAGAACTTTAGTATTTGTCCTGGAAATGCTATGACAGCTACAGCCTGTGAGGAAAGTGTGTCACAACCCCATTTCAGATCCTCAGCAGAAACAGAAGAAATGAACTGGCAGCTGCAGAGCCCACAATGCCCCAAATGAGACATCTGGAGTGGTACAAAAAAATAAGCATTACCAAAGGAAAAAAACAATGAAAAAGGAAGAAGTTTGCTTCTAAAAAGCAACTCCCAGAGACATCCTACCTAAATGTAAAGAGATGTGGGATCCTGTCCTTTGGTGTTTTTAAAGAAAAGCAAAAGAGAAAAACTACCCAAAATACCAGGTTTCAAGACCGGTCACAAACTTACGCAATGCTTTGATTCAGAGCAAACCTCTGAAGTTTCCCTTAGACTTTATACAAGCCTTGGTTTAAGCAGTAATAGCCCACCCTGGATGAAACAGGCAAAGCTCCTATCCACCCCCAACCAGATAACATCACTAGAGTGAGATTTCTGCCAGCAGTCAGGGCTGGCCTGATTTACCCATGCTTAGGACCAGTTCCTATGATGATAACAAGCCCTAGAAACTCAGACAGGTTTTGTGTCCACAAATGGGCTTGCAAGCGGTTTGTGCTGGTTTTGGTCAGCCCTTTTCCGTGCTTGCAAACTGTCCCACCCCCCACGCTGTTTTGATGGATTTTTCCTGCAACTTCTGTTTCTTTTCTGTGCTCTTTCTTTAGTCTGCAATGTTATTAGAAAGCTATTTCATCCTGGATTTCATCAAAGGGAGATGATAATCTTCCTTTAAAAAGTTCACTGCAGTGGAAGCCCCTGGACTCATGTTTCCTCAGCCAGGAAACCCGAGATGTAGCATTCCATAAAACATTATTAGTCCTGCCCTCCATTTAGGTCAAAATTTTAAAGGTTAAAAGAAAAAACCCAACACAGGAGATATCCAAGTAGGGTAAGGATTGTAAAGACTATGGAAGCAGAAATCACATTGTTTAGCTCTAGCAAGTCTCACATTTCAGTGCCTCTCAGGCTCAGCAAACACACCCCAGAAGCCTTTGACTGATGAGATGGCAGGAAATGAAGCAGGTGGGCCACCTGGACATTTTCCTAAGAAAAACTCCACTGAGACCAAGATGTTCACACAGAATGTTTTAATCTAAATGAATTGGATTGTTCTGCCTTAACAACAACAAAAAAAAAATCTGTGGAAACCCCCCCAACTCTACCTCTTGCCTCTCCTCAAGCACGGTATCACAGGCACATCCCACCAATGCCTGATTTCAGTCAAAGGCAGGCTTTCTAGCCCTTTTACCTTCCTTCAGCATTAATGGAGATGTTACCAATGTCACCAGTACTGCCTCCAGTTCTGGAGCTCACTGGATGTGGTGAAAAAGTTAACATGCAACAGGCAGGCGGAAATACAGCAGAGCTGACTGTCAGCTCTAAATTCACTTGTCCAATAAACCAACTGCTTTTAAGAGACACACAGAGAAAGACATGGCCAACAGCACTGACACAAGGCTCTGTGCCACAGCTTTGTAGGAGATAACAAGAGTGATGTCCTGATAATGCTGTGCATTGCTGAAATCAGAACTAATACTAAACACGTGCAGTTTCTCAATAAAAAGTAAACAGAAAACATCTGAGAATTAAGTACTTCTTTTAACAGTCCCAGAACAAAGATTAAACTATCAACCCCTTTCTTCTAGGTAACAGCAGCAAAGTATGCAGAAACGAGTATTCAGAGAATAACTTCTGAAAGTGCACTGTCTTTAATTCAGTCAGAATGAGGCAGGAAAACACTATGTACTCCTTTCAAGTGGATTCACAGCACTTCTAAAAGAGTCTGTTGTCTTCATACCCCAAAACCCACAAAGCACTGGTGGTATGATATAAAGGTTGCTGCTGCTGATAGAGGAGGTACGAAAGGTTCTACACCTCGCATCCACAGAGATTCAAGATCCTAGTTCAAACCTTATTTATACTCAGGGCTGCCATATGGAACATTTAAAGTTTGTGAATTACAGAATGAAGATAAATGTGCAGCAGGAATTGCTAGTTTATTTGTCCACATAGTTCATGTCCTTCTGTTCATGACTAATGTCAGCTATTTTGATTCCTAATCTCTGTCAAAATAAAACTTGGAAGCCAATCCTGACTGCTACAGAGCACACAGTAATCCCTACTACTCTCAAAAGCAGCAGGAAGAGCTCAGCATTTCTCTGGACCAGCTCTTTATCTACAGAACTGAGATGCAGGAAGATAACTTCATTAATGAAGATCTCACTGTAGGTGTAATTTTTCTATTTAATTTCATATTTTCAACCTTGCTAAATGAATGCAAAATGTGGGCAACTTAAAAAGACATTCCAAGCAGCACCGAAGAGTCAGATACAAGGAAAATAACCATGCTGTTGGTATTTTCAGCTTCTCAATTCCAAATACTTCCTTTTCCAAACACCAGCCTCCATTTGGGTAGAGGCATGCTGTCTCTGCACAGTTCTTTTGCAACCTTCTCCTCAAACAGGCTAGAGAAAGGCTGTGCATGAAATGGATGAAGCCAGGGGAAGGCAGGCAAGAACTATCTCAATCCATCTTGGCTGAGGCTGAAAAGTCTAGCAATGGGTTTAGCAGGCTGTGAGGAAATGAGAGAGGACCAGGGCACAGAGCTAATTAGCTCTTCCAGACATTTCCCCAAAGGAGGGAAACTTTTTCACGAAGAAAACGTCTGACCTTGACAACATCCAGAACAAATCCTGCGTTAAACGCATGTCCAGAGAGACTTAAAAATAACTGGCCTACCTCTGAAAATTTTATAACTTTCCCAAAATAGGCAATGGATCACATTCAAAATGTTCTTGCTTTACAGCTTGTCATGCACTGGGAGTGGCTGGCTTTGAGTCTTCTCCTGCCTCAGCCCCTGGGCTCTCATCAGGCAGGCAGGCGACTAAAACGAATATAAGTCTTCCTTTGAGCTCCAATGTCAGGTCTTCACAGGCAGGGCAAAGCATTAAGCGAAGACAGAACAGAACATGGAAATGCATGTAAGCCAGCAACACACCTGAATTCTCTGTCCTCATATCTGCTGATCCTGACTGCACCTGCAAACCCAGCTTGGGTCACCTTTGCACAGGACTGATCTCTGCTAGAGTGACCAGGAAATGAAGATGCCATGAGCTGTACCTTTGGAAGAAGGCAACAAATTGCAAGGCAATGAATAACCATTTCTGGCCCCTCTGCAAACAGAGACAGTCTGTAAAGGTCGCTGTGTTAGGAGAAAACACCTTCAGTGGCCATTCTTGTATGCAACTGTCCTAGTGTCCCCTAGTTCCTGACTTCACCATCTCTTAATACATTCCCCCAGTACCTAACATGATTATTTTGTCCCTCTGCTCTTGTAACTCAGGCCCATCCCTCTTCTTCTTTGTTCCTTACAGTTTTCCATGCAAATAATTCCTTCCCAAAAAGACACAGGATTTAAAAGGATTTAAAGGAAAGATGCTGTAAGATTAATTCACATTCCTGTCTGGAATCCCTTGCCTGTCTCACCTGGGCAGGCTGCCATGCTTTGGGCTCAGGGTTTTCTCCTTCTGTTGCATGTGGGGGATGTCCAGCAGGAGTCTTGCTTCATCCCTTCACCTCAGGAATCTGTTTGAGTTATGATCCCTGCTGTTCAGCGTCCATCTAGAACTAGCTGCCGTCACAAAATCGATTATCCACCACAGCCCTTGCTGTTTCTGTCCAAAACTGAGATTCCTGTGTATTAAAACCACTGGTCCACGTCCTGCCTGTGGAAACCATCATCAAGGACACCAGCACATGCAAACTACAGCAATGGGGATGCTGCCTCTGCTCTCATGTCAGCACCAGGCCAGAGCTGAGTATCCAGTGCACCCAAGGGAGGGGACAACCACTGATCTGCCCTGAAATACACTGGAGGAGATTTTTGATTAGACACTCTTCTATCAAGCTTAACAACCTGTTCTGGCACAGCTGCTTTCTGTAAGTGGGCTACTATCCTGTTTCCTTTTCAAAAACATTTTTAAGGCTCAGTGTTTGTCCTAGCTGGGACACTATTACAAGTATATGAATAGCTCTCCTGAGCGAGCTGCCATCAGATTAAGGTCCTCAGAGGTCAAATTGTAGTGCTGATTAAAAAAAAAAAAATTAAAATATTGACTCTCACACAGATGACAAAGTGAATACCAAATTATCATGGAGCTGATCTGGCTACTGACCACCAACTCTGCAGAGTGTGTAACACAGTGTGTACTAATCCCTAACTTTAATAGTGCCTCTATCAGCTACAGAGTTAAATGACCCCTGAAAGGAAGTGAATATTTTATAAACAACCCAGGTGTTTCCCAGCGCTCCCACCCATCCACACACCAACCACACACCGAGATCTAATAGTGCTTTCCTTGCAGGCTGGGGCAGAAATGACAACCAGGACTGTATCACTTACTCTGTATGGAAAACAGATTAAAAATCATGTAGAGGTGAGTGCAACCTTCTCCTTGGAACCAGAAGAGGCCAGTGATCATTTAATGAGCAGCAGGGAAGAAAACATCACAGTAATTTTGTTTGCTGCAGGATAAAAAATTGGACATGGCCCAAGAAGTCCTAAGAGCACTAACAAGGACTGCAGTGGGGAGAGAAGAGCTTCAAAACAACCTTGCAGCATTGCTCAAAATTAAAAACTTCTTGCCAATACAGTGCAAATACCTATTCTTTGAGAATTTTTTATAAGGAAACAATTGATTACATGTCACTTGTAGGAAGATTCAAGAAGGAAAAGGACATTTGGGATCTGATCCCTATACTAATATCATGCCCATGATGAATAGTTGTAATAAGCAGCCATATTTGTATGCTGAAGATGCAGATTTATTACACCTTGCACTTTCAGAAAAAAAGTTGGAAATCTCAGTAAAATTAAGTTCTTTATCATGAGAATTATACTTATTTTTATGTAAGACACTTCATTAAATGAGAGAAGATATTCTGCTTTACAGTTAATCACCAGTGGCTGTATTAATTGATGTATCTTTTCAGCCAGCTTCCAGACAAAAATGTGGTCATCTCTGGATAAAAATAAAACGCAAAAATACATTTCTGATGGGAATTTTTAGACCTAATTTCCTGAAATGTGGCTTTAAATATGCATGACTGAACATCTCAGGGAAAAGAACTGTGGAGGCTTCAAAAGCAGCATCCCCTCTGCAAGGCTAAGGCACAGTCCTTGCTAAAGGAATTGTGGTTGTTTTGAAGGTCTAGTGGTACTTAGAGTGGAAGGAACTCACTGATCATCAGCAAAGTGATACAGCCAGAGAATATTTACCTGTGGGAAAGTTTCTGGAAGCTTAAATGCAGCAGCTGTCCCTCATACACTTTCAAATCCCTTCAGTAGCAATCCACAGAGGTGACAGAAATGTTGCTTACACAGAATGACATAGCTTGACCTCAAACTTTAAAACAGTTCGCTAATTTTACTGAGATGCAACACTTCAAATGATAAAAATCATTAGATAATAAAATGTTTTAAAACAGCAATATCCTCTACTTAAATACTTGTTTCTTAAATGCTCTTGTTGTTTGCTTTCCTTCTAAATAGATCAAGGCAAAATCTAAACTTCTATAATCCCTATGTGAAAAAAGTAAGGGAACAAATTTAAACACTCTGAGGATAGCCTCTAGTGCTGTCTTTGCCCATGAGACCAGCTCTGTGTTCAAAGCACATGCTGGGGCAACAATGAGTTAGACTTCAGTGGAAAAACTTTCTTGTACCTCAGGACTTACCAGAGCAGAGAAGACTTTGAGAGAGACCCCAGTGAAGGAGTTTTGGTAATTTCAGTGGCTCAGTCAGCACATAAATTCCTCCCTGCAGATATAACAGCCTTACAAAGTTTGGATTTAGCAGTAAGAAAACTTGAAAAGGATTAAAAAAAGATGCACAAGCTCATTAGTCACCGCACACAACAGCAGTGGTGTGAAACTCTTTCAGAACCATTTTTTATTCGAGCAGCTACGGTCCTAATAACCTTCCGAAAAAGCAGAATATGGCATTGAAGTGTGAGATGATAAATAAGCAATGAAATTCAGCACTACCAAATGCAAGGTCATGGTGCTGGGACCAATTCCAGCAGTTTCAAGCTCCTAAAATTGCAAACAATAGTGGAGGAAAAGGATTTCTGAATGCCAGCTGACCACGGTGTTTATGAGGAACCACTCATGGCGCACACGTACAGAAACAGGCACATGCAACCCAGGGGTGCATTTCCAAAGGCGAGGAATTTCCAGGGGAGGCTGTTTCAAGGAAGCTGAGGCGATGCTGCAGCAGGTGCATGGAAGGACCCCCGGGATGACGAGGCACTGGAGAGTCTCTCCAGCAGGGGGTGTGTGGTGTCCAAAGCCTGGCATGCAGCAAGGCAGGGAGGGGTGAGGGGATGTAACCTGTCTGTAAGGGAATTACACTGCAAGGACAAGAGAGAGCTGGATAAGCCCCAGGACAGCCCAGCTGGGAACAAAGCAGGCACACGCTCCATGAATGCACTGAGGGTACAAATGAGGGTAATGAGGGTAATGAGGGCAGGAGCAGCCTCTCCTCCTCCGGAAGAGGGAAGGAGGTGAAGCCAGCAACAGAACCACAGCCTGCAAAGGGTGACAGCTGGGCAGATTTCACCCCTTCACCGTGGGATGGGGGCTGCACAAGTGGAGAGCTGGGGTCCCAGGAAGTGCCTGGAGCCTGTGAAAAGGAGGGGGAAGAACGGGCTCTCAGCCTCCATCCAAGCAGTGCCAGGCCGCCTCTGGCAAGAAGGTTGTCAGCTGCAGCATTAATTTCAGTCCAGTCCATCCAAAAATCAGCTTGGGGGCACATGTAATGATAAGTGTTTTGCTTAAAGTTTAAAAAAGGATTTTATTATTGCAACCAAACCCCTAATGTCCTGATCCCGTCTTATGGAAAATCACCAGTTATTTACATTCTCCTAATCATACTCAGAATGAGCTGAGAATGGCCATTCCTATTGTCGGACTGCTTCTTTTTGTTCCTCAGAAAGGATACATTTCTTTCATCATTAAGGCTTCTGGTTCTTTCCTTTTCTCCTTTCACATGAGCCATGTTTTCCTCTCCAGTTCTTCAGGCACCACGCTCCAGTGTTTTCTGGTGGTCTGCTTTTGGATGGGATGCTTATGGTGGATCCCCACTACGCTGCTCTACAGCTCACATGAGAAATTAAATGTTCTCAGTTCAATGCACCCAAGTCAGTCCTTCAAAACCAACCATAACCACCTGCACTTGCTCTCACCCACACCTTGGCTACTGCCCCTCCTCCCAAACACTAGCAGCAACACAGTCAAGAAAGTGAAAAAGGTAACTAAACAAGGCTAAGGATGGCAAAAGTAAGGTTTGTTCTACTCTAAAATAACCCAGTTTTGTCCAGCCAAGGTCCAGCACTCTGGTTCTGCATCTACACAAGAGTTTTCATACTGCTCTGTTGTTCATTTGTGTACAGCTCTGGTCTTCATGTGTTGCTCCTGCCACAGGAGCCAAAGTCAAAGCCAGAATACTTTTAATACTGCAGTGCTTTTTTAGAGAGAGGAAGGAAATATCTGCCCCAAATCCCAACAGGAAGGCAATCCCATGGATCATGGGGTGTGGATGCTCTGTGCACTCTCCTGCACTGCTGGGAGATGGGTGTAACAACCAAGGTTGTTCTCTCAAGTCTTATCTTCCTGGCAGTTAAAAGTGGGAGAAAGAGGGTGGATGAAATTCAAATTTGTCAGTTCCTCCAGAGCCCACACAGTAGACAGACACCATGTGCTGCCAGTTACTAACTTCTAAAAGTTTTTTCTGGAATGTGTAAGTGTGCATTTTTAGAACTCGCAATCCTTAAAATCAGCACTTGCCTACAGATAAATCAGACACACACAAAGCTGAAACAACTATGGGGACCTTCTGTGCGAGACCAGCTGCCAGCTGGTGTGACCATCAACCCCTTCTTCGCAGGTTTAGCAGGGATGCAGTGTCTTTATCAGCAGACAAGCTGGATATTCAAAGAGGTGATGCTTGGATGTGTGCGTGAAGCTATGGGGTCATAATATCCTTATCCTCAGTGGCAAACAGACGTCTTCTCCACGAGGCAGAGGTGGGCAAGTGACAACATGGCAGCTCCAAAGGACTGCAGGAGGGAAGATACAGTTCCCTAATGTGTTCCGAGCTTTCAGTACAAGGTTGCGGTCAACAGGCCTTGTAGTATGTAACATCTTATTAACATACAGATATTGCCAAGAATCAAAATTCAAAACAATCACCCTCTGCACCATAGCTCATAAATACTATTTCAAAATAGTTTATGTACTGTAACCATTCACCAGAACTCTCTGGTTGAAATTAAAAGAAACAACTGAATTGTGTTTTATGTTCCTATATGTACACACATAGTGGGGCTTAAATGGTTGAGATACTGGAGTTCCTGGTTGTGGGTATTCACTTCAACTATGTGTCTGAAAATAAAGGCATATTCCTCATATGTAAGTTGGGTTTTGCTACATGCTACAATTCAGCGTTGCTAAATTAAAATACTGACACCTTTGAGTATGTATGACTGTATGTGCTTTCATGGGAAAAACCAAAGTTTTTATGTAGCCTGCACTCAAACTGCTAAATTCCAGCTGAAACAAAACCAAAAACCGCCAGCCAGAGCAGGAACAAAACTTAGAAGATGTCAACCCAGATGTTTGATTATGAAAAAAACCAAAACAACAATAAAAGAAAAAAAACCAAAAACCCAAGCAAAAGTAAACTAAACCAAAAAACCCAAACCAAAGCAACATAAAAGAACCCAAACAACAAAACCAAAACCAGCAGCAACAAAACCCAAAAAACCACCACCACAACAGCAAAACCAGTAAAAAATACCATATAATTACAGTATCAAAGTGCCACTACCATATTGCTGATAACACACATGTAACTACACTGCTGGGACTTTGACGCCCTTCTGAGACAAAAGCAACCTCCAACTCCATTCCCCGTCAGGATGCCACCAGGAAAGCCTTTTAACCACGGGGCTCCCGCTACTTAAACTCTTTCTTTGGCATGGGTCCAGAAGCTGTGGGATTCCATCAGGCAGGATTCCCTCACCCCAGCCTGGAGCTTTACCACAGTTCCTGTGGGAGCACAGGGACAAATGTCCGTGTGAGTTGTGGCTCAGCTGCTGCGAGTCCCATCAGAAGAGCCTCAGGAGGCGATGGCTGCTGCTCCCATCTGCAGACCCCTCATCCCTGGCCTGTCAAATGCCCTTTGCCAGAACCACCAAAATACCCCAAAACTGAGCAGGAATGCTCCTGCTATTTGAGATGCAGTGTAAGATCTGCAGAAGGGATGCATTACGCTTGGGTTTTAATCAAACTCTGAGATTTCTACATGTAGTACTTGTGGCTCACTTGCTGCTTTATCCTTCAAGATTTTTTTTTTTCTTGAAACAGCTACAATGATGTCCTAAATGACAGATGGACCAAACTGTATGGTATTTTGTGTATCTTATTGCTACGAAAGATGACTAATTTTTAAATACTTTCAGACTTCTTTATTACTGTGCATCTCATCAGCTTTAATCAGGTTTTGATGTACAGTTAAGATGCTTGCTACCCAAATCTGCAATAAATCAAATAAATTAAATAAGTGGGTTGTTTAAATGAAAGGAAGAGGAGGACTTTATCTGATCCTTGGCTCTGGTGCACACAGTTCCAGAGTGCAACCTGCACAGCCTTTCGGAGCCTCTCGGAGCAGGCGCTGGAAAGGCAGGGGTGAGCAGCCATCCCATTGGATTTTGGCACTGCTCTTCAGTCCCCCAGGCACGAGATAAATTCCACAGAGTGAGAGAAGGAGATGAGGTTTGCTGTGCCTGGCAGCTCTTCTGAGTTCCCTTTAACGTGTCTGTAACTACGACAACTGGCAAAAGCCTCTCCGTGTGCTCAGCACTAGCACACTTCCATCTTCCCTGGAAAACTGGGCTAATAAACCCCCCTATGTTTACATAAAGCACAGAAGAAATATGTTGGGGAAGCAATTTCATTTTCAAGCTTGAATGGAAGTACTGCAATTAATGGAAAGAAAAAAAGACAAATATAAAAAGTAGGCATTAAAAAACCCGTTATGTGTTTCAGAACAGCAATTAAAGGAAATGATTCACTGTAGAGCCCCTGTTGAAAAGATTAAAGAAAACCACTGCATCTTTCTCAAGAAGAATTACAGTTTGAAGGGGGGTTTCATGCTGGTATAATCCTAGTTTATTTACAGATATTCAATATTTATCTTACTAGCATTCATACTAACAGTAAGGCAAGGTAATGTTACCATCATTATACCCATCATTCTGTTTTATTTCATTTGACTGGTTGTTGTAAAATTCATGTTTGCACTGTTGCCAGTTGATCTTATTCAAGCCTCATCTATGCTCTTTATAGGTTCCAATTTGGGGAACCACCTACTAATGAGAGAATATAGAAAACTTTAAAAGGCTGAGCATGAGCCATAAAAAATCCTAGTTGATTACTCTCCTGCACACATTTACAGAGCTCTCCTCTTTTACTTCTCCAGCTCTTACTACACACTGCCAGCAGCTGTCACTAGGACTGTACTGTGAGAGGTTCCAGGCACCCAAATTTGCCATCCTAGCTGGCTGTAGCTGATGCACACTGTTCATCCAGGATGACACACCAGCACCATGGTGCTTTACCGAATGGGCTTCTCTAAGATTAGGGTATCAGAGCCTGGGAGGAATGAAAGAGCAGCAGCATCAGCAAGGAAGGCAACAAAAATAAAGTTGCTACACTCATCCATATATTATTATAATAATAATAATAGAAAAAATTTAAAACCTTGGCACCAAAGAGTATGGGAAAAGGCCAGACACACCTTTTCCATCTCCTGTTGCCAAGCACGCTGTTAACACACAGTACAGTGCTCTCTTCCAAACTCCAGGCATACACAAAAGGACCACATCCTCCCACTCAATTAACATATAAAATTATAAAGACCTGCATTTTAATATGAATTATATTAACAGGGGGACCTCATGGCTTCCAAGCATGCCAGGCTGTTGGGGAGCTTTCCTGCCTGAATCTTGGTGAGGTCAAAGCTTGGGAATCGTGTACTTTCTTGGGATTCACAGGGAGAAAACCAAGGCTGCTTCCAGCTGTGACAGCCCTGTCAAACAGTCCCAGTAAGTTCTGTTTCTTCAAAACCAAACCGTGCTATTCCCATCTAAGTGCCGCCGACAGGGAACGCTCCAAAATCAACCTCTGAGAAGATGACACAACCCAACAAGTAACAGGAACTTCTCTCAGGGAGTCTAGTATCTTTCTTTCTTTTCTTGCCATTTAGTTCCTTGACTGAACTTCATAACAAAGGATCCTCTACAGCAAAACATGCTGTTCCTTTAACCCTTGTTCTGCAGTTTCTTATGGCAGTTTCCCACATGGGCTTTTCCATTCACACTTCACTTCCATTGACCTTGGTACTTCAGTTGCAAGTTTCTGCACTGCAACGACTTGATGCATTTTGCAGTGCACTTTGCTGCACTGCAGCTGTAGAAATGCAATCAAGATCAGTAGAAAGCATCCCAAAACATGCCACATCAAGAAATGTGAATATATAGAATTAAAAAAAATTAATCTTCTTCTGTTTGTGCTAAGAGGGGCAGATCTTCAAAAAGATATTCCAGATACACGGTGAATTTAAGCACAGAAGGGCTGAAACTCACTGACCTGTAAGTTACCCAAACACCATAGGTAACATGAGTGAAACACCAGATGAATGCCTTGTCAATGAAAGAAAAAGAACCACTCTGTAATATAGCAAGAGAGACAAACAATGTGACTTACAGAGTCCTTTGCAAAATGCAAATTGCTTAAAACGAACCCCTTCTACCATTACACCATTTCAACCTTTGTCTCTCAGGCCACCAGGTTCCTGCAAATCCAGCTTCCAGGTTCCCACTTTGTACCTTTCTAGGGAAATTATAGGAGAAACAACCATCCAACTACAGGGGATAAATGATGCCACTGTGAGATGAAGCCTCCTTACAAAACAAAGCTTAGGCACGTGCACCCCAAGAGATGCCTCAAAGCAAAGCAAAGCTTCAACTATAATGAAAAAATATTCTTTCTACATACTTTGCCCTCTTCCCCAACAGAATTGCTCAAACGCAGCCAAATACTTTGTGCCAACATGACAAAGTAAGCTGAACTTGCTTTAGTCAAATTTGCTGATAAATACAGAAATGTAAGGGCTTCTAAAACACATTTACACTTCTGTTGAGGAAAATATTTTCTCATTCAAATGGATGTTTTAATGTCAGCACAAGTAAATACACCCCTGATGCATCATTACAGCAACTGCACTGTTTAAGAAGGCAAATATAAAAAGAAAGTTTAAAAAATATTAGAAATATTGGAAAAAAGTTAAGAAAATGTAGATATAATTTTCACTGTACAAGCTGATAAAATGCCAACATAAATAGGAAACCAGGGCCCACCTATAGAAAAAAAAATAATTTTCTTGCAACATCTACCATCAGGCATGGTCATACCACTGGGTATGAGCCACTGCCTCCAACTCTTGGAATTCCTGACACCTGGAAGCAAGGTATTATCTTCACTGTTATTTCTTATGCTTTCAATGTCCCATCAAAATGCAATAATATTATGAAAATGTTCCTTTCAAAACTGCAAACCAGCATTAATTTTCAAATCCAGACCACCAGTGTACATCTTTAGCAGCATCACCTGCATTACTGCAGCCCAATAAAGCAAAAACCCCTTGTTTTATTAATTTAAACAGATGTCCTATTTTGACCACAAGAAAGAGATTAACATAAAAATATTTTTTCTAGCTTGTCTTACTTGCTTTATTAAATGAAAGCACAGAGGTAAGTAGGAAGTGGGATAAAACCATGCAGAAAGCAAGGCTCACTGAAGCTTGGTTATTGCAAATTAACCCAAATAACTCTTTCTGAAAAGCTGACTCACTTTTTATACAACAGAGATACCACTGGAACCATCTGAGTTCCCTTCAGGAAACCTGCTGACAGAGCACCACGTGGAAAACACAACAAAGCTGCACTGAAACAGCCTGATGACAAAGGAGCTGGCGACACAGGGCAGGCTGCAATCACCTTTGCCAGCAGGAGTTATTAGAGAAATCCTGCAAGCATTGGAGCTGACTTGCTTTTACAAGTATCACAAAAAATGAGGAATATCGTAAGGAAAGTTTATTGAGGATGAAAATGGCCAGCTCTGTCAGACAGAGGACACTGGAGGAAATGGAGGCGTTTCACACCAAAACAGAAGGAACTTGATTAACTGTGCAATGTCCTGAGCATATGCATAGAGATCTCTAGCATACCCTGGTCTCAGTCATCAGGAATTACGGATGAAAGACCTGCACCAGCTCCCCAGAAGGTGAGTATTAGCTACCAGGGCAAAGCAGGTATGAGAAATGCTTGTGCAAACCATGTACTTCTAGTAGCAAACAGAAATATTGACACAGAACAAAGCCCTGATGGAGTCCCCTCTAGAGCTGAGTACGATTCGAGCTGTCCGCGTTCAGATACGACACAACAGGGATGGAAGACATGGAAGACACCATGATGGCTGCAGAAATCACCGTTTTCCAGGCTGCCCAGTGGGTTCCTTGTCTTCCTTCAGCAGCAGCACCAGTCACGCTCACAACAGTGCAAGTGCAAGGTCTCAGGGCAGTTTTATTGGCAGTTTTCAGTCAAGCTCTTAACTCTTTTCTTTTTGCAAGGATGTATAGCCTACAGGACTCTGTGGATCACACGTAAAATTGGATACGCAGCCAGTTTAAATTAGAGCTGGCTGGGAAAAAAAGGATAAAGGTAGATCTCAGTCTCATTTACAGCTTTTATATTCCAACTCCACAATTCCGGCTACACTTGACAATTTTTGCTACACTTTCAATCCCCATTTCTGAACCATCAAGTACATGGCTCTCTCTAAATCCACCCAGGATTACTTGAACAGAATTCTCAGGTGTCACTTTTACTTTTTTAACACTAAAGAGTGTTTAGTTCCCCAGGACAAAGAGCACCCACACCTACAAAATATTGCCTGAACGGACAGCAGAAACACTGAATTAAAAGCTTAGAAGCCTCCATCCACAGAGACACTTTGTAGACTACAGGTCACTTATTTTAACAGATTTTAGGTATCTAAACACTAAAGCAGAGTTGTGAGCTCCCATGTCCTCTATTTCCTTCTTCCATCTCTTGTCCAAAAACCCAGTGTTCACTTTGGCTGTCAACAGTACTAAAGCATGAAGACTGCACCCAAGAACGGGCATCACAGGGCAGAGGGTAAAATACAGAGGCAGCAGCTTCCACACCTACTATAAACCAGATTACCAGAGATGTAAAAAGCCCAGAATGTAAACATGGAACTTTAAAAAGCACCAAGGTACTCAGATGAGATAATGCCATAGAAAACACTTTTCAAAGGCTGTCTTTCATTGCACAGAGGCCCAGCAGCCTGACCACCTGAAAACCCCAGGACCTATCTGCACTTTTAGGTACCTAAATGGAAAAGTGACTTTACATAAAAACCAAGTTTTCCGACCGCTCTCATGCCAGCATTAATCTGTCCCTTCTCTTACATCCCTTGACTTATGTTCATTTTTTCCATTAAAACCATCATAAAGCAGCCAATCAAATTATTCAGTACTTCAGCTCCCTACTTTTAGCCTGTTAATATAGACACAACGTATTTACAGTGGATTTCTGATACAGACGTGTAAGTAGAACACCAGCAGAGATGGCTGCTGTAAGGAAAAGATCACATTAAATATACTCTGCAAAGAACATAAAATCAGTGACATTTTGACCATCAGGCCTTGGGGAATGATCTGTACTCCCCGCTCACAGTGTGCAGGCTGGTGCTGGGCTGATGCTGAGCAGATGGCTGCAGAGCAGCTTTTGCTGGCCCTGAGCCATCATATTGTTTTTCCCTTGCTCCTGAAGGCTGGGCTATTATTTATTACAGGGCCTTACACAGCTGTGATCGGGGCATGATGGAAATGCAAATGCACAAACATTAAGATGCTGTTTGCAGTTGTGAGGGGCTGGTCATGATCAAACTTTGATTTTCTGCTGCCAGTTTTCCATTTACCACCTCTGGCCTAATAAAGCCTTCCCTCCAGCTTATTGTCTCTCCATCTCACAACCACTAATGAAATGCTCGAGTGTTTCCATGGGGGCTGATATTGATGTGTTTTTCCTGGAGTTTTCTTTCTTTACAAACAGCACTGGTTTGTCAGCAGAGCTCCTGCAACTGTTTTTGTTAAGCACAAAGGTTAGGATCTCAAACTAATTGGCATAAAGATAGAAGAGTCTTTAATTAAAGATCTCTAGCAGTGAAAGGGATTAAATACAGATGCAGGATTATTAGATGCTAACTTTCATGCAATTGTTCAGAAGATACACTTTGAGTAACTAATAAGATGCCCATTTTTCCTTTATAAACCAGTTCCTCTAAAAATGGTAACTTTTATTTTAAACTCTTTCCCTATCACTAATCTTCTCACAGATGCTCATTTTGACGCTGCATTTGAGAAAAAAGCTAAACAAGAACGGAGTACATGTGACCTAAAGTAGAAATAAACTCCATTTGACTCCAAACTAGGATCCACACAAATTATGCTGCACAGAATCAATAACCATTCTGCCTTTTGCATGCATATTTAAACAGGCCTAATCCCACACATAAAGGCGGCAGGTTTAACAATTACAAGACAATCATCAGACAGACTTTAGATCAGCCAGATGTCCAGAAATATATTGTTAATCTCAACTGTAGTTTTACCTCCAAAATTACTCTGTATCCTATCTTCTGCCCCCCATGCCTCATTTTTAAATCCTTCCATTATTCACTCCATAGCTTTTTATTATCCTCCCCTTAACTCAGTGTGATCAGTTAAGTTCCAGCAGATGAACACATTCTCCTTATGAATCAGAAATTCAGCATAGCCACAGTGCTGCCTGGTATTTACATGTAAAGTGGTAAATCTTATAAGAAGAAAATTAAAATGACATCAATTTATACTTTGCATTAAGTGGATCAGACATCTCCTCTCTCCCTTCCCCCGCTCTCTCCCACCCCCCAAAGCTTAAATGACGACAGCAGTACTTAATCTTTTTTGCTGAAGGATGTTAACAGTACCGGGCTATGTGTTCTGCTCCTCTAAGTTTGTTGGTTATTAAATACTTTTTCTGCTTGGTTGCTTTGAGGCTTAGAGTCAAGTTAAAAATAAATGAATACAATGCAATTATTAATACTCAGTTCTGAACCAATTTTAAGTATTTAAGAGTAGCAAGAGAGGATGGCAAATGCACTCTAATAAAATTCATTTCCTTTATTTCAATTTAGAGGTGAAAGACAACAAAAATGCAACATTTCTAATGACTGGCATAGCAGGGAAATGAAAGCTTAGGAATGCCCTGTGTAATTGACCTGCTTCTAAAAATATTTTGATCAAAACTAAACATGAAGCCACCCCCTTCACCCCATACAAATTCACGGGAAACCTAGGACATTTTGTTCAAATGGCTTTCTCCTACAAAACCCCAGATCAGTATAATCAAGGCTTAAGGTCCTGCCTTGGTTCTGGACCCCAGTCTGAAAAACAAGAGGGTGTTTCCCATTCCACAGCCCGGGGCTGCCCAGGCAGCAGAGAGATGAGACCCAGGTGAGAGCCAGAACAAGCAGGGCCACCAAGCCAGACCCTGCAGAGCTGCAGTTTGGGCTGCCCCTGCTGGAATTCCCTTCTTCAGGTCCTGAGTGGTCCCTGGGTCAAAGAGAGCTGACCAAGGCCTCTCATCCTGGAAAGTGGAGACTAAAATCAGGCTTTGATGGGTCGAGTGAGCACGACAGACCCGGCAGGTAAGGAGCTGCTCTAGGTGAGTGAAGGTGAGAAACCGATGGTGCAGCTTTGCTTGAGTCCTGGATGGAACTGCAGAACATGGCAAGGCTTCAGTGACACCTCCACTCGGCCAAGCACTGCTCACAGCTCCCACACCACCAGCTGCACAGGCAGGTGAGGCTGAGAAAGCCAAGGAAAACCATCATGGCAAAGATAAAGCAGAGGAAGGGTAACCCAGGGGCCACAGGGATTACTCCCCCCCCAACCTCTTCCCTCCAAAGCAAACCAAACCGAACCAAAGCAAAGCAAAGCAAACCAATCCAAAGAAAACTCAGGACAATGAGAGCTGAGCCAGCAGCCAAAGCCGTGTAGGAGTGCCTGTGCATTTCTGTTGAAACTCTGCCTCCCTATCCCGGGAGCTCCACCTACACAGGAACACTGGTTTCCCTCAAATGGAGGTGGCAGAACCCAAAGGTAGGCTCAGCCTCCCCCCACCTAGAGCACAAGCCCCCTGCATAGTGAGGACGTGGCTGCCTCCCCAGGCAAGGATGATGGAAAGGAGCCCTGGTGCCCTGTTGGGCTGAGCAGGAAGGGCAGCAGAAAGGCCCTCACATGAGGTTTTAACAGCAAGGACACAATGCACAGGAAGTGAAGTGTTAAGGCTGTTCTTCCATCAGGCGGGGAATAAATGACAATGGCCTCTATCCTTTCACTTTTTGGGGAAAGAAGGAGACAGAAGCAAGCAATGAATGATGAAGGCACAGCATGTGTGTGGTGAGGACCACAGTCCCATATCCAGTACCAAGCAATTCTCCACCTCACACCAACCACTGGTACCTGCTGGCTCCCTGGAAGAGAAAGCAATACGATTTGCACTCTGCTGAGTAAATTCCTCATTCCCCTTTCCAGCTATCTCAAGTGACAGTCATTCCTCTTAGCGTAGCAGTGCACATTAGTAGAATGAGCATTACCCAAGGCAACTGGGTTTTTTTTTTTGGAGGAGGAGCTCACGTCAGAGCAGCCAGCATGAGGGACCCTGGCAAGAAGGTATAAAACAGCTCCAGGGACGGCCAACAGGAAACTGATGACTAAGAGAGTGCCCTCGAGAAGGCTTTGGGTTATTCTGTGGAATGTAGTCCATGGCAAGAAGAAAGCAAAGGGCACAAGGCTTTAAATGAAGATGTGACACATACAAGGGCAGTCAGCTGTGCTGTTAATCAGTTATCCCTCTTACAGATGCTGCTTTATATCAAATACAACCTGTAAATCCTTTAAATTGTGGCAAAGCACATGCAGAAGGATGGAAACGACAGCAATCCATACCTCACAACACACTGGTATTGATGCCTGATTGTTTTTGTCCTTTTTATACCTTTTTATACATTTTATACATTTTATACCCTTTTCCTTCCCTGTACCCCTTACCCTTATACCCTGCATCTTTAGTACTGCATGTTTATGGTTTTGTAGTCTGATATTTAGTTTAGTTTGGGGGTTCTCTGAGGGGGGAAGACAAAACATCCCTACTATCTTAAAACTACAGGCTCCAACCTTGAAGAGTCTGGATTCTGGAACATGTTTTTGAGCTAGGCTGTAGTTTCATTTAGGGGGGGGAATAAGGGGATAGTTACCTCACTTGTTAAGTTACTCATTGGGGGATTTTAGGTAGATATGCTAATTTGTAAAGTCTATAAAGTTGTATACGGGGGTACACGCGCGCTCTCCAACGGGGGGGGGGCTCCAACGGAAGTGTACACCAGGATCTTATTAAACCAAGGTAATACCCTTTTCCTATACTGCTGTGTCTGCTTCTTATTTTTACCAGCAATTAAGGCATCAGTATCACTCCAAAGTGAGGCATGGGCTGAGCTTTTCAGCTCCAAGCTCTGATTTCCCAGCAAATATCCAGGTCTCACACCATATTTCCCATGGCTGTGAGTGACCACCAAAACTTCCAGTTAGCAGGGATCTTAATGCAGCATAACTTGACAAAATAAGGGTGGGTGAAATCCAATTGTTACTGGATCAAAATGCATCTTTTCAGACATTGCAGGAAGCACGTTCATGATCAGAACGGGGTTTGCATTTTGTTACAGAAACATGGTGACACAATGTGGTTTTCCTGAAAGCATTTTTGTAGCTATGATCAAGTTTTGGTTTTCTTCTTCAGTGGAGTGGAGTAATTCCTGCTTTCTCCACAAGCTCCTCTTTTCATGCCTGAACTGAATTTTCTAAAAGCTACACCTATGCAGCAGCTTTTATGTTTAGGAAACTTAAGAAAACATCCTTAAGAAAAGTGTCCTTTTCATACTCCTCTTCCTTGCAAGGAAAAGCCCACACCACTGCTCCAGCAGGTCACCATGGCCTGACCACAGACAACCCTGTCCATGCAGCACTGTCATCCCAGATTTGTTTCCTGGCACATCATTAGTAACTCAAATGTTTTTCTGGAGGCATTTCCCTCTCCTTATTCTTTTATTCTCCGTTTCCTCACACTGGCATCCAAGTGTCCTGAATACATCAGTGGAAAAGGATCCACTGTCGTGATGACAGCAAAGTAAACGCTGGGTTCCCATCCCTTGTGCATTTGTGGGCTGTATTTTCTGCGGCCCTCAAACAGCCAGCCTGGCGGGGCTGGTGAGGGCACTACTGCGTGAGCATCACCATGTGATGTGAACCATCCACTTCCACTTGAGATAACTCTGCCAGCAAGGAGCAAGGTAAATAAAGACTGACAAGACAAAAAAAAAAAAAAAAA
>VYZT01001331.1:137585-167727 GCA_013400735.1 Pomatostomus ruficeps | reverse complement strand
AAAGAAAGAAGAGTGATGGAGTAAGACAGCAAATGAAAAGACGGAAGGAAATGACACAGCAAACATGGCTACAATGTTCCCATTGTTCTTTTACAGCCCATCTGTGAGGCCCTACATGCTTAACCAGTGCATCTCTTTGTAGAAGGAGATGCTAGGAAAAGCAATTTCTGGTATGCAAATGCTTCCTGCTGTAACTATAACTGTGTAAAATCCTTGTTACATCTTCAGGCTTCCCCTGTTTTACTGTGAACCAGTAAAACACAGAAAATTCTAGGAGGTGAGATCACAAGTGTATCAAACAGCCCTCTGATAAAAAAATACACAAAGCCTGCGGCCCTCTAAAAACAGTGATCTGGCCTTGAATGCCTAGTAGATTACACATGCAATTTATAATGCACCTTTTACGATGGATAAGTGACCATTTTGTCCTCAGACACTTGCATAGGATGCTTATACTGTCATACTGTAGTGGTCTGACATCTTCTAACCCCTCTTGGGTTCCAAACACCAACAGATAACTTAATATAGCCATTTGGCTCTTAAATTTACGTCTGAATTTCTAGCAGGCAGTGCTAGATGCACACCAAGCTGTAACCTGCAAGCCAGCCTTGCAGAAGAAGACTTCTCCATGGCAGCCTCCTCATCAGCTGGTCCAGCCACAAGGCACGGAAAACAGTCCAGGAATCTCCACAAGCCCTGCTAAGCCTGTGCCCTGTCACACCTGGTGTCCCCTCTGTCTGGGATAGCTGGGAGGTGGCAGGCAGAGCTCAGAAATCAGCACATGGGGTGGCCTTGCTCTGCCTATCCATTCGTCCCTCAGCCTCTGCTGTCGCAGGAGGCTGCACAGAGCCACGAGGCAATTAAAACAACAGCGCTTAGTTTGGGCCTGCTCAAAGCGCTGTGCAAATAGAGGGATTAATTAATGCCCACAACAGCAGTGCAAGGTAAGCACCGCTCTCCAGATGGAGAAAAAAATGACGGAGGCAGTGCGCAAAAGCCAAGGATGAAATGCAGGTCTGTGCGCCTCGTCAGACTTGATTTCAGTCCCTCAGGCCACAAAGCAAAACATTTGCCTTTAAAGGGGAGTGATTTATGATGATCTGGATCTCAACCTTGACCTACTTTAACAATTACAACCAGACAGGAAAAAAATTTCTCTCAAATGTTAAATGAAGGTTTTAAACCAAAATCATCTATTCCAACACAGAGGCATTTTCTGTACAGAAGGAAGCAGCAAACCCCTCCTGGCTCAATGGTAGCAAGTTCCTGAGCTCATTCACCCCAGAGTGATGCTAAAAGGCAGCAGTGCTGGGATGTTTCCACAAACAAGCTGAGCCACTGGCTCCCAAGTCATACCTCATGTGTGACAGCACAGAGCTGCTTTTAGACCCAAATGCTAAATTGCAGCAAATGCAGCTAAAATACACAAACTTAGTACTTTTGTGCAGAAGTGCCTGGGGTAACTGCTCCAGGGGTGCTACACAATACTGAAGGGCCATGAAACAAGCCCTCGACTGAGGTGTGGGCTGCACTGCAGGATTTGCAGCCATTGCACTGCATGAAACCTTCAGCACACCGAGTTTATTTCACTTTCACACAAAAGCCAGCTGTCAGGAAGGAGAGGAGAGACTGCTTTTGCCAGACAGAGGAGAAGCAGTTGATACGAAGGGGACACCATTCTCCGAGGCAGGAGGTAGAGCCCCCTGGGTTCACTGCAAATCCAAGATCTTTGCACTCAGTCCTTCCCCACGAAAGGATTGATCAGGCTTTCATGTGATCACTCATTCACTGGTGAGCAGGAAATTATTGCTATGTAGGTTAAGATCCAGTCATCTTGAACACAAAAGATTGCAGAGTGCAGTTTTATTGCTTGGGAGATGCTGTGGCAGTTCACAGGCTCATATAGTCCCTTAATGCTGCTTCTGCCACCAACCAAGGGCCTCCGCTTGATTCCTCATTCCAAACATCTGAGCATTTAAGCATCTAATCAAGTCTAGCTGTTATTCCCAGTGGGAAAACACATATGGGAGATATTTTACCTGGTAAGCTGTAATGGACTTGGGTATAATTCAGACTACAAATATCCTCGTAAAATGCAGGTTTTCATTTTTAGGGGCTTTGTTTTCTACAGCATGGTGTGGCACACTGACAACATGGACAAGGGTGAAACAACTCTGTAACAGTCTTCCTAGAAGAAGGTTCTGATATTATCACCAAAACCCCTGTGGAAAATAATTCCAAAACAATAGACTAAACTCACGGTCTTACCAATGACAGGACAAAGGGGGAAGGAAGCACTAATTTGGGCGCCTTCCTATGGCATGATTTCTATTAAAACTTTACAAAGCAAAGGATGGGGATAATAAGCTCAAGGTATCCTGATGTTGCTCTCTTTTCTTGCCCTGACACTTTTCTCTGGAGCTCACTCCTTTTGGTCACAGCCTGGCTCCGTCAGCCAGAGCCCTCCAAGAACTGCCCTCCAAGATAAGATGCTGGATTCAGAGGCACCGTATCTCCTACTTTTGCTCTCTCCAAAACATCCTCTGTGACACTGAAAGGCTGGGACTTCACGGGTATTTCAGTGGGACATACACACACATCGGGTCTCTGGTGAAATTCAGGCTGCCACAGAACTGCCCCAGCTGCTGAACAAAACCAGTGTTTTATCAAGTCCCTTCTGTGCAGAGTTCAGCCCTGCAATGCTGATGGACACAAACCTTGGCACTCGCCTCAGGTTTTCTTTGGGGGCAGCCAGCAGCTGCTGTTCCTGTTCTGCCCTCCCTGCAAACACCGAAAGCTGCGATGTGTGACCATCTACTCACAGAGTCACAGAGATAAACAAATGGCAACTGTGCCTCAGAGGTAAAGCTGGGAAACCTCTTAGACTAAATCCAGGATGGAGGGGCTTTGGAACAAGCAAAGAATAACCCCCCCAAAAACCAATGAAGAGAATAAAAAGAAGACACTTGTAGCTGTTACCTCATTAAATTGCCAGAGAAGAATGGGACAAACTGCTGAGAATTCCATGCCATCTATATAAAAGAACCGCCAAGATGGCACCAAGTGCAAAACCAGGAGAGATGGTGGGAAAGCCCCTTCTGGAATACAGCACTGCTCACTGCACAGATAAATTGTGGGGATTGCACTTCCCAGTATTAGCAGGTTGGTTTCTTACCTTGGGACTGGAGATTGGAGAGGAAAAGAAATACAGACTTTGAGGCACTCTACCTAACATTGGAACAGGAGTTCAATCTGCAGTGTGTGGCACAAAATTAATCACTATCACTTCACATTCCCACCAAGGTCTCACTGCTCCTGCCCAGAGAGGAGGCAAAACCAGGTGTTACTTGGGGAACTTGTGAACAGAAACCAAACCATTACAGAGCAAGCCACTCTTCCCTACTAGCAATGCTTTATCCATCCATTCCTGCTACTGGTCTTCACAGAGAAACCTTGTTATTTCTAGGTGACACAGAACCTGAGTACCGGGGGGAGGTTCACTGACACCTTCTCAAAACTCACACACAAATCTTGAATGCCTGAGCTGGACTGCAGTGAGCTCATTTATTGAAATCACAGAAATCACAGAATATTCCGAGTTGGAAGGGACCCAGAAGGATCATTGAGTCTTACTCTTAAACTTTGTTGCATCTGCCACACGAACATGTGCATTTACTGCCCATTCTGCTTGTTTTATCCTCATTTTTTTCTCTACTCAGCACTTATGAAGGTGAGGAAAGGAATAGAAAAGACAGCTATTTGTAGTGAAAGTGTGTTTCTTTCTAGCTCAGAATGCAGCATAATTTTGTTTCCAGACTTGGCCATTTTCTCACAGCTAACCATCAAACTCGAACTCATTTGGGGAATTAAGTGTTAGAGCAAGAAAATATCAAAGAGACAGCCAACGGCATTCAGCCCTTCTGCAGCATTTGCTATCATCAACCTCTTCCTCTCCAAGCATCACAGCAGTTCTTGGTGAAATTCCACTGGCAACGTTGCAAAACAGAATGCACCACGTTAATGCAAGCTTTTAATTTAATTCCTAACATTATATATGTATATATGAACACTCACAATTTATTGGAAGGCCTGGCCTGTTCAAAATCCTTCGTTAGAAAAGTGTTCTTCCTTCCCCAGGGGGGAAACCCACTCCCACACACAATGCCAACAGCTAAGTTAGTTTCTTTTCTAGCAAACCTACTGAAGCTTCAAAATCTTATGTGGGAGCTACTCTCTTGGCAAAATTTTAAGCAATTAACTGCATTACCTGGTGCTGCCACGAGATGTCAGGGAGCAATAGAGGAAAAATTAGTTGTCGCTGCCCTAAATCAGAGAGCTGGCGTTGTAAAGAGGAGGCAGCAGTCACCCGGCCATGGCAGCGCTGACAGGGATGTCCACATGATTCCACCCCTATTTACTGCAGCGTGTATTATCACACCGTCACATCTTACATGCAGGGAGTCTTCTTTCAAATAAACACCCCCAGGTTTTGAGAGCGTCGTCAGGGGACGGAAGGGAAAAAAAGAAAACCAAGCTTGGTTTTCTGAAGCTGGAAAATCAGAAGAAAAACCCTAAGGTAATGCAACAGCATTATGTAGGTCTTAAAGGCACATGGCTCAGAAATACCCAGCTTCCAACACCAAGACCAGCCCTGCTTTGTGCACATATAACAATATTATTACATGTACTGCTGTCTTCTCCTTTTTAATTATCACGTTGTCCGCAGCAAAATTTTACACACTTTATTCAGAATCCCCACCCTCTCCAAATCCTGTTTCAGTGATGAATAAAATGCAGAAGGATGTGTTAGAGGCTCTAGAGCAGCCACACTATTCCTGCCAAAGTTAGAGTCCCTTCAAGTCACTCTGTACCAGAGTCTGAGAGCAGGATTTGGAATGTGTGATGGGGAAGAAGGGCATACAAGGTGACTGCAGCAGGAGTTTGAAACCGTGGGTTGTTCACAGGTGGCAAAGTCACAAATGGGCTTGGATGGCAAGACAGAAATGTTAAAGAAGCGCTACCCCATATCATCCATATGTCACCTTTCTGGAAATGCATCAGACGGCTTTTCAAATCCTACCACAGCTATTTTTTGGTATCCTTTCAATATGATGGATACAAGGCTTGGAGCATGCTGAATCTGTTACATGATGTAGAACACTTACACTTTCCTGTAAAGAGAGTAAGAATGTTAAAAATTGGTACCTTGGGTCCTTTCCAAAGTAAGATGGAAGTGCTACAAGTCCCAAGGGAAGGGAAAAATTCCCACTTCTCTTGCAGCGCAAATCTTGTTGAGGAGCAGTCCAAGAACATGATTAAAGCTGTGGCTGTTTAAATTGCACCTTTGACTCGCTTCAGGCAGAGAAACTTGGAGGTCCAAAGGAGAAAAATGTTTCTATGGCAGATTGAGTGACTGAAAAACATGTCTAAGGCTTTTAGACACTCAAGGGCTGAAACAGGGCTGAAAGTGATGATCAGGTGAGGAGAGGGAAGCCTGGCAAAGCAGCCAACAGCATATGGCAAATTAATTACTTTTTGTAGGAGTTCTGCATGTATCATTTTATACATTGCACTCAATGAATATACATACACATCGACATCCAAGTACAAAAAATCTAAGGAGCCATGTTTTGAAGGGATAATCTGCCAGTCCTTAGAAATTGGATGAGTGGGCAACTCCTCAGGAAGCTTGTCCCAGGACCTGAGCAATACGTGAAGCGGCCCAGCAGCTGGGAGCACGGCTGATGCCCTGGAAACCCGCGAGCAGATGGGAATGGAACGATGGATGTCAGCAAGGGAGCGGCGTGGGTAGCACTTTGTTCCGGATGCTTCGTGCTGAACATAGGAGATTATCGGTTATGTGAGCAGCAGATATATGGCAACAGCTCCAGCTACAGTGGATGCTCTGCTCCCCGTCATAATCCCTCTCCCAGGTGATGAGAGCAGCAGAGGCAGTGCTCTCCCCTCCTCTCTGGAACACGGCACAGGATGGAGCACAAGGTAAACAGAGCATCAACAAATTGGTCTGTGCCAGCCTCGGCATAAAACACTCGGTACACACAGCACATGGCACAGCCTAATGAAAATTGCTGCGGAGGGCTCGAGCTCCAAATGTCTCAGCAAGGAGATGTCCCCATCCTTCTGTTAAACTGTAACACTGAGGAAATCCCCTGACAATGAAGAGCAGTTCTGCTTGTTGTGGTGGATCTGGCTGTAAATGCAGCCACTGAGGCTGTGTATTAGTTCCACAGTACGGCAGGCAGCAGACACTTCCAGTATCACACACTGCAAGCAGTGCTGCCTCCTAAAAATTCCTTCAGGTTATGGCAGCTTGGGTGTGAAGCAGGTCCTTAGGATGACAGTCCTGTGAGCTGATGCCAAATGCTTTTTAGAGCTATCTTTTGTACCAAACAAATTTATTCTATAAAGACCATTAGGAAATCTCCCAAAATGTACTTGCATCCTTGTTTATTTATAAATCAGTGAGTAATTCATGAAAGAGGGCAGATAAAGGGGAGAGATGGGTACAAACAAGGTGTCCAGGATTTTAAAATATGTATGGATTTGAAGAAAATTTTTTTGACTTTGAAAGGTAAGACTGCACAGTTATCTTTAAGTCTTACAATGCCATTTCACTCTTCCAAATGCACATCAGCAACCACAGGAGAGATTAGTGGTTCAGAGCCTCACCACAGAGATCCAGGCACAGACCTGCTGAGTTTGCTGTGGGCTTTTTCACATAACTGGCTTTACCCTTGCGTAGGAGAGCAGGAGGCTGCATGAAGGCATTAGATGAGACTCCATGCAAACCAGTAACTTGAATTAAAGGCAAACCCTGGAGAGCTGTGCTCCAAAGGTTGGTGACAGCTGCAAAGGAGGGCTGTCAGGGCACAACACAAATCCTTCAATAAGCAAACTTGAACTTATTTGATAGACTGAGGAAAAAAACCCACTCTTAAAAAAAAACCTCCAAGTTTGTTAGTGCCCAGTTTACTTCTAGATACTATTTGTCCAGCTCTCTAGTCAAATGCAGGGCAGGCTGATCATGCCCTGCAGCTGCAGACACCAAAAGGAGTTCATGTTTCCAGCTCTTACTGTCAGCATTTGAGTTTGATAGAATCAGGTCAAAATCAGTCTTGCTCAGTCTGACGTAATGAAGACTTCTGGATCCTACCCTGCTCACCATGATGTGAGACCTCATTCTCCCTTCCCACAGTCAAGCTCTTAAAAACCACCAGAGAAGTGCTGTAGAATGACATACCAGCAAAAACCCCAAACATTAGGCAAAGAGATCACTTTCAGAGAGGGGAAGCACATTTCCTACCACCACAGAACAAAATAATGGAAGTGGATAATGTGCCAGATCAGGCAGGTACCTTAACTTAGAACCATTTAAGTTAACTGCACTCCCAACATCTATTAAAAGCCAGTACAAACCCTGATGCACTGGCTTATCTTGTTGTAAATAAAAATAGAGCTAACAGAATGTGGTATCCTCCTTTCCCAGCTTTGGCTCCTACAGAAACATTTGGTGGTGTGCACTGTCACAGTCTCTTCTCCATTCTTCTTCTCAGGTAGATTATGCAAGTCAGAAGGTCAGGGGGATACATAATTTTGCCCATCCATCAGTGCTGAGAGCAATCTTAGCTAAAAATCCCCAGGATCTTCTGACATAAAGAAGTGCCTTCAGAAAAGAGAACTCCAAACCCCGTAAGAGTTCCTGTACTCCCAAGTAGTTCAAGCAGAGTGGGCTAACACATTAAGGATATGGGTTAAAGGAATGCACTGAGGCCATCTCCAGAAATGGATCTGCACATATTCCAATCAGTGAAGTCTTTTAATTGATGAAAGCTTCCTGTAAATCGAAGGGGCTGCACAGAAATGTCAATAAGGCCTATTAATGCTCCAGTATATCTCCTAGAATTTACTCGGGGAAAGCAAAGACCAATCCAGCCCTGAACTACAGAAATAAAGCTGCAAATCAGTCTGAAATCCAGGCTGAGAAAGTGAGCTGGCTTTGGCAGCAGGAAAATACAGTTATTAAAGCACCAGAGCCACAGCTCCGTGCATTTGCTGCTCCAGTCAGTCTGAATCCCTGTGACAGCAGCAAGTGGCTGCTGATTGCCACCAGCTAATTATAGCGCTGGGCTGGCGGCAGGGCAGCCGCTGCTGCTGCTGGGGTGGTGTGAAGGCAGCAGCTCCGTGACACATTCACCAGCAGCTCTCCAAAAATGACCCTCTCCCGCCCGCCCCCATTCCACGGCCACCGTTTAATTGCTGACTGTGCTGGGACAGCCCAGGAGTCACCACCAGCCCTGGGAGTGTTGGCCCATCACAGCTCCTCCAGCCCTATGTCCTCGCAGATGTGCTGCGCTGGCAGGGAGCACCTGGCCCCTCTCGATGTAAGAAAGCTCAGGGAAAGATCTTATGGCATGGGGAAAGGGATGTATATTCCAACTCACTCCTGATCTGGGGAATGTTTCAGGGGAAATGGAGCCGGAGCTGTCGGAGCCAGCAGGACAGGAAGGCAGGGGACCGGAGAGCAGCACAGCTACCAGGCTGCACCCACTTCCCTGGGGCACTGGCCATGAAACAGCAACTGCTGCACATTAATTCTCCAACCCCCACAGTTTCACAAGAATGAGAAGCAAAATAGAATGGGGAGGTTATTCCTCAAATGTTTTCCTTGACCTGGAGAAAGCAACAGCTTGCTACAAGACTTCCTGCTGGCCTGCCCTTGGTCAAAGCAACCGAAAGGGCTGCTGCACGTTATTTCCATCTCAGAGTTGTTTACAGAGTTTTGTCCTTCCCTCAGGCACTTTCCTTCCCAGTATTAGCAGCGATGTGTGAAGATACTTTGGTATCAGTACCCTTTTCCTGGAAGTGTTCCAGTCCACCAGCTCCAATGAGTGCTCTCAAGGGCAGCATTAGCCCCAGCCTCTGCATTTGTCATCCTGTGTACAAGTCTCCCAGGTTCCTTCCAATACAGAGCCAGGCAACAAGGCACACACGGATTTGCAGATTGACTCTGCCAGAGTATCTCTGTAAGACTCATATTTAACAAGAAGACTGTTTTCCCTATACTTGTGATAACCAGGCAACCAAAATGATGCCACGCAACCTTAAACATTAAAGACTGCAGAACAAGACAATTCTAAAGAGATACTTACCATAAAATCAGTGCTAAGTGGATGGGGAAACAGGGATGAGGAAGGAATGAAAAATAAAGCCAGCAAGATAGCACATCTTAGTTACTTTTCTATCCACGCAAGCTGCCTCTCTTGGAATCAATTCTAGTTGCACCTAAACTAAATCTGATCAAAGTTGCTGTAATAATTTGTATACTTAAAGTATCAACTCATCAGGAAGAATGAAACACAGTCAGCTCATCAAATGCTTCTCATTATTACAGTCTTTCACAGCAGGAGCCTGCATCTCCCATCCCTGCAGACATCTGCTGTGATCATCAGAAACCCAAAGAGAAAGTGGCACGAAGACTCTTCTCAGGATTATTTCAGTTCGAGCACTTGTCGATGCCACACACCCCATCTCCATTCCCCACAGCTGTCGCACATGGAGAAGTGCAAAAGCACTATGAAAAGAACCTACTGCAAAACCCACACACTGGCAAAGGATTTGGGGACCTACATAGCACTTGAACCTATATTTGCCTTCAGCCTGTGAAATAATTTAGCTTTCAAGTCTGAGGCCTTTTAACACGGGAGCTTTCGGTGCCAATCTTCTGAATGCCAGCACCTAGTTGCATGTTTTTGAACATTTAAAGCCAGGAGTACAGGCATTCCAATGCCTGCTACTTCCCAGCTTCCAAAATCCTTATGTTTATGACTGATTTACACTTCTCTGCATGATTTTTATCTCATATGAAGGTTTTCATGTGAGGAACCTGCACTTGCACCCCCGTTGTTTTGGACAATCACTCGCTGTTGCAACTTGGCTATAATCAAACTGAAGAGGAAGAGAGTATATTAGCAACCCATGAGTTTTCATTTCTGCAGGAAAGCTCCACATACCTCTGTACAAAAATATTTTTATAGTTTTTACTTCATGTACAGCCACACTTCTTTGGATGCTGCATTCACAGATGTTCACATGAGCAACCAAGGAAGTAGAGTCTTGATGATGCCAGAAACAAATGGAAGACTCACATGGGTGTCATTAATGGGACACTGTAAAAGCAAAAAGAGATGTCAAGTAGGTTTGCCCCCTTTTTTTTTCGTGCTCTTGGTTCTGTTCCCCGTTAACATTAGTGAAGGAGAGGAGGAAGTAGAGGACGTGCTTATTAAAATTTGCAGCACAGAAGTCTGGAGGGAACGCAATTACACCAGAGGACAAGATTATATGAAATTATTTCATCATTTGAAGACATGCTTTGAAATTCAACACAGCCAGAAGTGTAGTTACTAAAGGCACACAGGAGCAGCCAACTGTACAAGGAGAAGTTGGGGAAAACTGTTCAGACTGTTCAGACAACAGCTCTTCAGAGGAAGATCTGGGGTGTAGCAGGCTGTAAGGGGAACATGCCTTGGTGAAGTCATACTGTTATGAAAGCTGAACAAACTGGGATTATTTAATACAGGAAGCCCACATCACCCACAATATAGGTAATTCTGCTCTTCTCAGCTTTCTAAGTCCTCAGATGAAGTATTATCTCCCACACCGAGTACTTTAAGCAAATAAAAGGGGACCAAAGGAAGAGAACTCAAAAAACAGGAAAGACATCTAGAAAATAGGACTTGTCAGGAGGCATTACAGAAAATTGCATTGTTTTTATCCAGTGAGGGGAATGCTATGAGCAGAGTGATAATGGACTGCTATGTACATAGAAACAGGCTACCAAAGTCAATAGAACGATCTGTTCTTCATAACCACAGCAGATAAGGAGTAATGGGCTGAAATTGGAGTGAGAATGACTCAGATCAAACATTACAAAAACTACATATAATGGTAACAAAACACAGGAATAGATTTTATTCAGAGTTCTTCAAACACAGGGTAAATTAACGGCAGTGACGCATCACTGAAGCATTGCTGATCATACCCAGGAGCAGGGAGAACACCTTGGTAACTACTTGGCATTCCCTGTCCAACCCATTTTTTCTTAGTTTTCCATGATCTCAGCTTTACAACTGTAAGCACTAAGAGCTGCAACAATATTATAACCACAAGAGCTACCACAAACCTCAGTGAAGTTCACATGCATCGAGTGCCTCATTAATACCAGCAATTAAGCCACAAATGGCTTGTGCTGTCTGGTCAATGTGATGGCAGGGAAGTGCCTTTTACCAAGGACACGATTCAGCTGACATAGGATTAGCAGAAGAAGCAAAATTTCAGCCACAGACACTCTCAGCCCCCAGCAGAGCCAACAGAGAGAAATGCCCATGGTCAACACCTCCTTTGGGATAGAGGCTGTGCCAGGGGTGTGCTCTGTGCTGGCTGGGCAGGAGGCCTCAGGGCTAGCCAAGGGCTTGGCTGGCACTGTGAGATTTCATGTCCAGCTAATAGGGGATGATTCGCCTGTGTGCACTGTAATAGTCCCCTGTGTACCCAGCCCCTCACTCAGAAACCCACGCTGACACTTCCAGGGACTTCCTGATCCATGCAGCCAGAGAAGATGCTGCACAGCGCTGGCACAGGAGGTCTCAGATGGATTTTATATTTCTCTTCTTACAAGATTTTGGCTATAACCTTTTCTACACAAGGGAGCATTGCATCGCAGCATGCTTCAGGGTTCTCAGTCATGTTATTCCACATGGGACATCAGCATATTTTTAGAGAAACACTTTTTTGAAAGATGTACCATTAGCCGTGGATCCAGAGCCCTTTTTTTCCCTGAAGACACAACCTGGGAAGCTACCAGACAGGAACAGCTCATGCAATATCCTCACTGGAACACCATCCTTAGCTTCTTGCAAGTAAGAAAAGCATAACCTTTCAGATCACATTTCAAGTTTGGGGTCTGCCCATTTGCACTGGGCTTTGTCCTGGTGGGGCACGGTCTCTCTGGAAAACATCACAAAGCCAGGGCAGTGCTGTCCCACAGTTCATGGGCGTTTTGCATGGTACAGGAGTTGCTTTCTTAACACTCCAGCATTCATTCCAGCCCCCTTGGGGCCGGGAGGGCGAGGAAGGCATACACAATTCCCCTACTGTGGAGCACAGAGATAATTTCTTCTAATTAAAGAACTCTAAATATTTGGAAGTCAGCATCCATTGTTATTCTGGAAACTTCACACGGCAATAGAAGATGGGTTGATTCTGGCAGAATTTCTTCATAGCAAAAGAGCATTATCAGGCAAGAACAGAGACATTTTTCTGTTTTTCGGTGCAGTAATGCCAACAGATACATTACAGCCAGTCAGACAATTCAGCTATCTCTAAGGGGGAAGAAGGGCAAACTTTTAAATGTGAAAATCCCAAATGAATTGCATTCAGATATCCCACCTCCTCTCACAGATGAGCCTGTGAAAAAGATTTCTGATAAAAATGGCACAGAACATCAACTGAAAAATAACCATGAATTCATATTCAGCCATGTTTTTCAGATATCAATACAACTTATGTGACTTCCCTGAAATGGCTTTGGGAGAAAGAAATGGAAAAAGGAGAAAAAGAGGAAAGAGGAAAAAAACATTGTCCTGGAATTGACTTTGGGAACAAATGCTATGTCAGCTGGAAGAAAGCCAAACTTGAGTTGAAATAGCACTTTGCTATATTCAACTCTACAGATTTTTCTGACTGGAGATGGCTCCACTCAAGGACACTGCCGTAATAATTGGGAACATGCTGACATCTGCATTAGAGGCTCAGTCTAGTCAGAAGTCGAAATATGAGAAAGAGGCAGTGAGAGCACCCTTAAGGATCTAGAAAGCTTGCAGTCAGGAGAGCATTTTGGAGAAGCTTGATTGTTTAATTCCAAAATGTCTTCCTAAGCTTGCTGAAAATATTGAGAAACAGAAAGCTGATCCTTTACTCAAACACTTGCCTCAGAGCAAACCCAAGCTACCCACTTCACTTGCTTTAAATGTAGTTAATTCACAAGCTTTGCTCAGGCAGTACCACAGACTATATTTGTTGGCCTGATGCTGGGACAGGGTGGTTCCTTCACCCGTTTATCAATTTTGCACAGGTCTAGTAATGGTTGAAAGATTAACTTTCAAATAGCAAAATTCCTATATGAGAGAAAACCAGAAGGCCTAACAAAATAACAATTTGAGTCATGCTCTCTTCTTGCCATCAATTTGCACAGTGTTGGGAGAAGCAGAAAGGGAGGATGCAAAACAGAGATGATGCACAGATTTGTGAGAAATTACTCATCAATCCCAACCCCAATATGCAGCAGAGCCAAGAGGAATTTAATTTCAAATGAAAAATGTCCAGTCACCAGCACAGAAAATTGCTTCACAAGAAGTGACATTTCCAGTTGCAGACTGTGTTCTGCTGAGACACATAAAATCCATTGTATTTCTCTTCCCCTTGGTATGCAGTGCACACATGAATGGGAATTGCTGCTGCAGAAGCTCATTTGCTCTCAGGGTTGAAGGTGATCACATTCCTCCTAATTATGTAAGAAAATTCCACTGACATGGTGATTGTTGCGACAAGAACAAATGTGTAATGCACAGGAACAACAGTGCTTTGGGACTTCAACAGATCACCCTACTCTGTTCTGAGGATGCTGGCACCTCTCTTTCTGATACTCAGTCCCAAATGCAGCAGGCACCAAACAGGCCCAGCTCCTATTTCTGCCTTGCCTCACTTGCTGTGATGTGGCTTCCATTCAGTTTGCTTCCCTGCATCCATCACTGATGAAGGAAAAGAGGTAATAGGATTTACTGCATGGTTGTTCTAGCTCTGCTCCTCTGTACAGGATCCACATTCCCACTAGACTACAATAAATAACTGTTTTTCTGTTGTTTTCCTCTTTGTTTTGAAATAAGGAGTCACTTTTATTCATTCATAGCCCAGGAAGGTAAGGGCTTGCTCTGCCATCACGTGTGTTGGTTTAGCATGGCTTCATGATACAGTATCTGCTGAATTTGTTTGAACTTTCTTTTGCTTACCAGGCCTTCAATCAAAATGTTCTTCAAGTAGAAGAATTTCATCTTTTCCTAATATTGGCAGCCACATAGGCAGTATCCTGCAGCACCCACCATACCAAAAGCTGGTGAAACTCAAGAAGAAAGCAAGACTTTGCTTCCAGCATATACCAAAAGAACCAGGGAATTGGGATGGAGAAAAGAGTTTTCTTTAGGAATATACCCAGCGTCAATTGACCCTGACTCTACCTGTGACTGTCTAAATCTGGAATTAGATCTTTGTCTTCCAGGACAAGCAGGCAGACAATGAGAGACTCAGAGGAAAATAATAGTGCAGTACAAGAAATGGGCATCTTCATTCATGTCATGGCGCTCTCTGGGATGCCAAGGCAGGAACTGCTTTGTCCTGTTCCTGACTTGGCTCACACAAATGGTCAGGCACTCGCCCTGGCCAGCGTCCAGCAACCTCCTCCTGATCTTCATTTTCCTCACTTGAAAGAGTTTGGCACCACACGAGTTTAAGTGCAGAGAGGGTTTGCAGGCAGCCATGCAGATGACCCTGAAGCAATCAAAACCAGCCACGAGCCTTTCCTCAGCAAACCACGTTTGCTCTTGCAATGTTACATTTTCTTTGCTGTCTCAATCAGGGACTGATTCAACCTGACATATGACCTGCAATCCTCACCAAAACTGCCTTTTCTCTGTTCTGTGTTTTCCTTTCAGGATGACTGTTTGATCTCACCTTTACACAGGAGTCTCCAAGGGCAGAGGGCAAAAGGGAACTGGGGGAAGGATGGAGGAGAGAAAAGTCACACTGGCATGTGGAGAGCAGCACAGACTGCAGCTGACAGCAGAAGTCAGACCTTTCTCTTGCTGCTGGGGACAACTCACATGGCAGAAGGTGAAAGTTGGTGCTGTTGAACTTTCCATTAATCACTGGCTGCCGGGAGAGGAGCAGGAGTAGCCTGGCCCTGTCAGAGTGGAGCACAGGGAATCGCTCAAGGGAGCTGGTCTCTCCTGCCACGGGGATGTGCTGCCTCAGCGGTCCCGAAAACGGGACCAGGGCACAACAGACTTGGAAACTGCTGCAGTTAAAGCAAGGAAGGATGACAGGATGTAAAACCAGTACCGTTCACTTCCCAGAAAATCACAGCGCAAGCCCAGAAGACCTTGAAAAGGAAGGTACTCAAGAATTCAGCAGCAAAATTACCTCGCATTGTTAAAACATCTTTCCTTCCCCCCAAAGGCTGCCGCTGTCTCACCAGCAGAGCAGGCGAGGACACTGCACTCGTCTGCACATCACCTCAGCACTGAGCGTGCATCACTGCATCACTTCAGGAAAAACACACTGCATCAGCATGTCAGGTCTCAAACTAGCAGCCTTTTAGATTTAGAGCAAAACCAGCCTTTTTGGTTTAAAACAACAGCACTTTGGGAGCTTCTCATTCTCGGGTTTCCAAGAGCAAGTGCCATTCCCTAAACAGCTGAGCTGGCTATGGCTTCAGAGGCAGCTCTGCACAGGCCATACTCCCACCAATGTACTTCACATTTCTCTGCCCACACGAAACCCCCCTCACAGCCTGGGAGAGGGCAGGCACCAGATGCTCTCAATGCAGCTCTCTGTTTTCTAATGCAACATTTCACAGGCAAAAATAAGCCAGCCCCAAACAACTCACTGGTTTAGAGGTACTGCACATCCTATCTGTTTCATCAGCTAAAGCCAAGCTCCGTGCTGCAGAAATAGTCACCCCTTGAAAGAGAAAGGTTCACTGGGGTAAAGAAGTGCAAAGGAAAATTGAAGAGGGCAGGGGCTCTCATAAGGAAAGCGCTCTGGCACATCTCCTCCTCGGTGGCTTGGCCCCCTGAGCAGAATACAAATGAAGAGCATCACTGACAGCCCAGTCTCACATCTCAGTGCCCTGCACCAGGCATCCATTCGGCTCACGGCACAGAGACAGTGCAGGCATTGTCACAAATACACTGGGCACACACAGACTCGGAGGGAGGCCCACAGACAAACACCACCCTATTGAGACTGAACACAGCCTTAAAAATATACTAACAGATACGGCTATTAACATGCCTGCACAGAAGGGAGTATGGGCAGAGCACTCAAAGTGCTTGTTCATTCCTCATCCTCCATTTCAAGCTATAACGTCACCCTGTAATTAGCTGAAATAACCTCTATTCTGTTCAACTGCTCCACTGATGAGAAGCTCACAAGAAGCATGAATCGTCAGGAAAGGTTTAAAAATACACCCAAATCTAACAGCAATGACAAGAGACATAAAGCACTTGCTTTTTCTTTGTAGTTTTCTTTTTTTTTAATCTTGCAAGGGCTGATTAGCAAGGATGTCACCAGTTTGGTTTTGCAAGCTAGTTCATAAGAATTAAGTGGGAATAGACTCTTCCTAAGTGGGAATAGACTTTTTCAAAGCTTCAGTTCTAAGACAAAAGGACCATGCCATTGCTAAGAAATATATGAGCATTACATTCTTAAACAAAGGTACATTGTAGAATCCAGAAATGCTTTGCTTTAAAATTGATTAAGGACAAAAGATCTACCATCAAGGCAAAAGAATTAGCATAGCAGACTTTCCATAAGAAATAAAAAGTTGAGGATGTCATATATTTTTACTGACTGATCATCCTTGCAAAAAACATGGGTGGGAACTAACTGTGGTCAAATAAGGGGGCCTACATTTCAAATAGCAGATTATTCACAAAGTTTTTTTCCCCACCCCTATTACGCTGTGAACATCTGATTCACTGGGCCTTTTGTGTTTTTTTCTTTAATTAAACATTTCAAGCCATTCACCACATCTGACTAATGAACCCTGCATATTTCATTCTTGTTTTGTGTGCAGATGGGTTGTACACACAACTGTGAGCACTGTGGCTTATGATACATAAAAAAACAAATGTAGATTCAAAAAGTAAGAAAAAAAAATCAAATCCAATGCAGTTTCAGAAACTTGTGAGAAAAATACCGTCTGAGTGCTGGGGAAGCTCAGGCTGTCAGAATGCCAGGAAAACCTCCAAGAGTCGTGCATGAAGATGCAAAAGGTAAATATACTGGGATAACAAATCATTATAGGCAGGAATAAATAATTGTTCTTATAAAGAAAATGATGGGCTGCACAGAACAGCAAACTGTTCTCAAGCCCAGTTCATGTTCTCTAGGTGCCACAATTACACAGACTGTAATGAGAAACGCAGGCTTAATTAAGCTTTTTATTTAAAGAAAGAGCTGATAAAACATGAAAAAGAGAACCCCACATGTCTGGTATGCATTCCCCCTTCTCTTAGCTTTGCTTGCTCAAAAATCAAACACAGAGAAGATTAATTTATTGGTTGGAACATAAAACCAATTAAATAAATAAACAGCTTGTCACTCTGGCTTTGGAGTGAATCTAGTGGAAAATTTTTTCCCAGGAAACCTATTCTGGGAAAGCAATAAACCACAGGGAAGGGCAAAGGCTAGAGAAAAGGCCAGAGGCATTAAAAAAACCCACCTGGAGACTCTGTGCTATTTCTGACACTATTAAGGGTTTTTTTGGGAAGGAGCCTGCAGGAGCTGTATGCTCCAGCCCTCCTACAAGAGCAGCCCACAGTCCTCAGGTGCTTGGCCAAGCAACCACACTGCCGTTCCCATCCAGAGATCCACTGTCGGTGCTGTTTTTCTTCAAAAAGAACTTTTTTCCTCTATTATTTCACTCCAGATCTATATGACTACAGAAAGGCACTGGGTTCCCCTGCAAAGACACAGACCATCCATAAGCTTAGGCTTGGTGGAATTAAATCACTGGTGAGGGGTTCAGTTCAAGCTGCACCATTACCACCCTCCCCTGTGAGGAGGTGAGGAGCAGCCCTCTTCTGCTGCCAGCCGAGACTCCAAAGTGGAGAAAATTACTACACACAGCATAGAAAATGTTTCCTTTGGCAGCAGTTATGAAAATGCCATTCATCCTGTACACAGCCTGTGTGCTCCAGCCTAATAAAGAGAGTGATTGAACTGTCTTTTAAGAAGTTTACTGGGTCACATTTCTCCTGGACTAAGGCCAACACTCCCATTATTCCCCAGTGCTGGGTGCACATCACACAAATCCTTTACTGGTCTCAACCCTTGTTTGTTACTGATGCTGACAGAGCCTGAGAACAGAAATATGAACCCTGACACTACTTCTAGTGTAAGATATGCTTCCAGAGGTTGTCTAGGGTACATCAATAAGCCTGCCACCCTTGCTTGTTAGGAGTCCAAATGGACAAGAGAAGAGGAGCCTGTGCACTTGTATCTGTGTCAACCAGCATACACCATTCTTCACAGGTGTGCAGGAGAATGAGAAGCAAAGTAAGATACTGTGAGGGGCAGGATAATGTGAGAGCTTGATTATGCAAGCCATTAAAGTTAATGGCACTAGTCATACAAGGACAGATTATACCAGGGATGATGGTTTTGCAGCAAAGTGCACTGACAGTAAATTGTAATTTCCACCGAGACATCTGTGGTGTTCCTAAGGCAGTCAGTCCTCCTCTCACCACGAACACGGATCCACATTTTCCAAAAAACATCTAATGCAAGATGCTGTGGGCAGGAGCTTGTGCTGGGTACTGCCTTGTCCTCTCCACAGATATGCTCAATGCCTTGAGACAATCACCTGCTGCATCCAGGGGTTCTCCCGAGAACCAGCAAAACACAGACACATCAGCAGTAGCACAGTCACTGTCTGAGGCTCTCTCTCTAGTACGCAATCCATCTTTTGCAAAATGAAACCATTTCTTACAAAAGAAGGAAAACCAGAACAAAACAACTAATTTTTTCCTTCTCTGTAGCTGGAGATTGGATTTCCTGCCTGTTTAACCTGTAGGTCTTCCAGAAAAGTTGTTTTCAGCTTTTTTTTTTTAATGATTTAAACATTATTTTAAGGATAATATAATGTTTTACTGCTTCGGGTACTAGTACTTCAGCAAATCTCATCAAGAGCCACATTTCAACCAGCATTTCCATAAACTGAGGGTAATAAAACTCTAGAGAACAGCCTGTGCACACTGGGAATCAGCAGCAGTCACGCATCCAGAGGAGACAGAAGAGGAGAAACAACCATAAAACCCAGTCTCTGATTCATCCACAGAAAACCAGCCTTCCCTTGCACACTGTCCCAGCTGGCTCTCTCAGGGCATCGTGGGCAGAGAAGAAATTGCAACACAGGAGCGCTTTGCTGCACACTTGGTTTATTGACTCTGCAAGGCAGAGCGGCTTCCCCAGCCCAGGTCTGAGCACACAAGACCTCAGCTCAAGAAGGAGAGGCCACTTTGAGCAGACGACACTCATGGAAAGTGTCCTCTACAGAGAGACTCTGTAGGCCAAAATAAACAGGCACAGAGGTACATCTGCAAAGCCTGGCAAAGAGTTTCACTCCTCGCTCCCATCAGACTAATGGGCACAAGCACAAGGAGGCATTCTTTATGCTGCCCAGATCTGGATAATGCTGCCCAGAAGGTCCATCTGTGGCAATTTTAAATCATTTCAGACATAAAAGCAAAGACGGAAAAGTAAGGGGGAAAATAGCAGAAAAAGAAAAGAGGGAAAGAGCCTTTGAATCTGTCCTATTAATAATGTTAAAAAGTCCAAATAGCTTCATTTCAGACCCAAGACCTAATTCACTGTGTAGTAATAGCACTGTCACTGTACTTATCACAAAGGGCCATTTTGTACCAGTGAAATGTGCCCTTGGAAGCGATCCTGAAAAGCCTGCAGGACAGGAGGCTCACTTTCTTGTCCTGAAGAAACTTTCAGCCTGTGAGCCTTTGACTGAGGTAGCTGTGCACAAACTTAGCAGAATTATGTGCCATCTTTGGCTGACGCTCTTGCAGGGGCTGTACAGCAGCAGTGCACACACCGGACTAACACCTCACCTTGTACCAGGGAGGCAAATGAGCAGGACTTGGCTGCTGCAAGAGGCCATGAGCTGGTGAGAGCAGCAAAGCAAGGACATTCTGGTAGTGGTGCTGGCATCTCTGCAGGGAGTGAGGTGCCCAGCTCCCACTATGATGGCCAGTGGAAGGGGAGGCTCTCCTCAGCATCCTTCTGCAAAAGCCTCTTATGCAGCTTCAGAAGCAAAAAGCCTCTTTTCTTGTCTGCTGCATGAGCAAGGGGCAACTTTGAGCCAGAGATCCCTCTCGCAAGTACCCCAGAGCTGGGAGAGCTCAGCTCCAAACAGACATCCTCCCAAAGAGATTTAAAACCAGACATTTGTCCAGGCAAGAGGCAGTATGACAGATGCTTCATGGATTTTCTCATTGCTCCGAGTTACATTTTCGAGCCTCCCATAAGCCTTCCCTGCTGGGATCTCCACTGAAAACTTGGCTGTGAAGAGGCTACAGATGCGTGGGACTGCACTGATGCCTGGCAAAACCCCCAACTCCAGGGCAAGGATGCAAAAACCAGAAGGAAATGTAGACACTGCACTACAGGCACTTGTGATGTGCCATTTCTCTGCTTCACACTGCAGAAGTTTGGTTCTCTGGTGCTCCCAAGGACCCACAAAACCTTGCCAATGTTCTCCTTTCCTGCTTGTCCATTGCTACAACCCAACCATGTTTCTGCAGTGCCATCAGCAGGTGTTCCCAGAAGAAAATCCCAGCCAATTGTGACATGTCTCCCACAAAAGGGGTAATTTTAACCACACTGGGTACGCTACAGGCAACGTTTATATTTGCAAAGGTTTAAACGAGCAGAGTGCAGTTTCCAGTACATGCAGCTCACACTGTGGTAAAAATTTAAGCTTGTGACACTTGTAGGAAGGAAGACTGGACTGATAAGTGGTGACTCAGACAAGCTGGCACTGAGGAGCAAGATGACAGAACATTTAATTAACAAATTAACTTTCTACTCTTTTAAGGAATCATTACAGTCTTGCAAACATCCACGAATACGGCATTCAATTTCTACCTACAAGGCTGCCCCTGACATTTTTCCAAGACTCACATCCCAGTTTCCATTAAAAACAAGTTTACCTACTGCATCATCAGATGTTCTGCTGACACCAACACTCTGCTCTGAGCACTTCTTTGTAGCTGCAGGACGTATTAGCCAATTCCTCTGAGTCACTTCTAGCGGTGTCTCACTCTATCAGCAGCACTGATTTGTGTGAGTGTCTGTTTGCTTGGCTGTCCTCCAACCACACCAGCTTTTCTGACTAAATCTCCTGGTCTCTTTCTGAGCAAACAGGAGTCAGGAGGCTTGCAGAAAGTCTTCTTCCTATTGGGAGGGGGGCTCAGCAAAAAATTCCTGGAGACATTTTTCAGAACTGACTTGGAAGAAGGAAAGAAAATGGACAGGAAAAAGAGAGAACTAGGTATATCACCATAAGAGTCTTTAACACCTTTGTCCCTTTATGAAAATCTCAACCTTCCAAATTTGGGGTGGTGTGTGGAGTTAACTAGTACTGATACTGACTCTTATAGCACACTTCCAGAAAACACACAACTAAAGGAAGTGGCTAAAGCTACAGGAAGGCATTTTTATGTGCTAACCTGATCCACTAAGACACTGGATTAAAAATCTGCCCAGACAATTTGAACTCCCGGTTGCACTTTTTGGTCATTGTCTTTTCCCCGCTCCTGCACACAGCCCTTGCTTCCCATGTTGGAAAAAAGATTTGCCACTAGCAAATGTTAAGGGCTTTTGGAAGAGATTTGGCTCCTGTTTCCCAAGCTAAGCCATTTGCAAGGCCAGGCAGGCCCAAGCACCCGTCTTTCTGTTTGAGCATCTGCTCTTACATCGGCCAGTCCTCAAATACAACGGCCCCAATTTCTCCAGCAGCCACCATTTGGGTGAAATAATGAGTGTCAAGTGTTTAACAACCAGATGGGAGCATCAGCTCCAAACACCATTCAGACAGGTCCCTTCGGCTAGGACCCTTCTGCCACTCCTGCAGAAGCGAGTCACCTATTACTTATACAGGGACTCGTAACAGGCATTTAATTGTAATTAACAGTGTGCTGAAAGAAAAGCAGCAGTAGCAGGGCCAAGACACAAAGGAAAGAGATGCTTTCCCTCCCTCCTGGGACAGGGAACAAGAAGCAAAGATTTCCAGAGATTTAAAAGAGCAAACAGCGGCCAGTGGAAATACTTAAGGGAGCCCTGTTGTGATGGGGAAAAGGTTTCTTGGCTAGGAAAAGCAACCTTAGAAGGAGTAACTTCCCACCAGCCAGTGCCAATTCCAAAAGCCCTGATGGACACACAGCAGGGAAAATAGGAAGCAACCCCATCTCTGCTCCATTTTCCCCAGGGTGCTCTTTCCATCCTTCCTCTGCATCTCAGCACCCCATGAACGTCTCCTCCCCGGAGCCACGGGCTTGCTTACCACATTACCATCAGCAGGAAAATCGGGGTTGTTTGTTGTCCCTCTCAGGGCGGGCGATCCCGTATTAGAAAGATTAAGGTCAGCCTGTAAGCGCGTGACAGGATAATCCGCAGCGGGCGCCCAAGGGGCTATGGCAGAGACCGGGAACAAATCCTGCCCCGGCTCCGCACGCCGCGGTCGCTCCTTGGTGCTGCTGCCAGGGAGCACCCCAAGAGTCCCATGCCATAAACAACACACCGGTGCCAAATCTCCACCCAGAGCTCTGCACCTGGGCTGCTGACCACACAGCACAAGCCCACGGGGTCTGCGTGACCTCCACGGGGTGCTGGACTTTGCTGCTAATACCCCCACATCACCCCTTTACCAGCATGACACAATATTTTGGTCAAAATATACCTTTGGCATCCCCTCTGCCTCCCCAGCACCGTGCAATATGCTCTCCTGTACCTTCTGAACAGCTTGTAAGCCAAGATCCTTTTGAAAATGTTAAACAAATTACACTGGAGAAGTCATGAATGATTCCAGTGAAGTGTGTGTGTGGGGGTGAAAATCTTTATTTTCTGAGAACAGCAGCTGTTATTTCCGCCCTAAAGGAATAAGCAACTCTTCTGTACATTTTGGGAAAGCAGAATCGTGACTTTTAGATACTTTATTCACCTCATGAAACTAAAGGAAATTTAATTTCACGCTGAATAAGGTAACTAAACACAGATCATATTTTAAAGCACAGCAGCATCAACAGAAAAAAACCCAAACACAAAACCCCTCAAACCAAAGACTTATTTCTTGTCCAGAATATCACTTTACTGCTGACTTAGGGCAGAAACATCAAGCTATTCTTAACCAGCCTGGTCACAGTCATTTTCTTCAACAGCAAAGCAGAATTTAAGTTTCTGGACACTCAACAACTGCAGCTCACAGCATTTCTAGCATTTTGCAAGCAAAGCCACAGGATTCCCCCTGCACAGCGTCCTGACAAGAGGCCTGACAGTGCAAGAGCTCTGACAGTGCAAGAGCTGCCTGACATGCAAACCAGGCACACTGTGGGCAGCCAGCACAGTGTCCAGGTACCCACAGTGGGAATCCCCTCTATGCCTGTGGTCTTTCTTTGATAACTGATGGTCCCCACCCTACTTAGATTACCCTCTTCACCATCCCTTCCTCCACTGCCTCCACCTGCAGGGGAGACCCCAGCCTGCAGCTCTTTCGCACTCAGGGGATGCAGTGCTGATTTTTAGCACCAATTCTCTCTCTCTCTCTTGTTTCACGGGTGAGCAGCAGCTCCGAATGCTTGTCTTCCCTTCAGACACTTAATTGCTTGATGTATTGAGAAGCTACCTCTTAAAATTATTACGCAGCTCTGTATCACTAGATCTCCATTGCCCAGCATCAAAACCCGTCATGCACAATCAAGCCTAAGGAATCTTTAATTGTGGCATCACAAGGAAAGAAGTAAGAACCCTATAAATTAAGAAACGTGTTCATATGAAGTGAGTTCAGAATGATTGGTACTTTTTGTCTCAGCCTTTCTTCTTTAGAGCTAAACCTACCTTTTCCAGACCTGCCTGCTACTGATTTTCCACCAGTACCTCAAGTGAGGAAATCACTCTGTTCTCTCTCAAAAGCCCAACTTTATCACAGATTCTATACCTAACAGCCAGAAAAAATAAAATAACCCTTAGTGCGGTTTTGAAATCAGTGCAAATGCAGTTAATATTAAGCAAGGAAACCACATTATGTAAATCTTTATGTCTAGAAATCCAACCTGTTGTGATTCTCCTTTTCCAACCCCCCTCCCTACCTCCCCCCTCAGCTAGCAAAGCCAGTTAGAATGATCAGCCCAGCTGATGGGGCACAACAGTTGGTGTTTGGTGCATAAAATAGCCCCTCCACTCCCAAACCACTCCCATTTCTGAAGGCTGTGCTCAGATTCTGGGCATGCCACGTATCTGCTTAGCACCAATCTCAAGGTCAATTTTTCTTTTAAGATCCACTTCCTGCAGAAAATGATGAGCTCGCTCTGCCAAAGGTAACTCGAAATCCAATCATCTTTACTACGCAGAGAAATACAGGGGTGTCAAGTGAGAAAAAGGAATGGAGCCCCCTCGGAGAGAATCACAGCGACCACTGAAATATTAATGAAGCTCTTTATTTGAGAGAGTATAAAAAGGACTTTGAATAATGCATTGCAAGCAACGGTACATCAGCACTGGCTTTTTTATCCGAGAGGCAGCTGGCATTTTAAAAATAGACAACTTTCAACTTGATGGGGGTAGCTCACCAGCGGAGGAAATTATCCAGAAATGCACCACCATTTAAGAGAACAAAGCAGACAAACAAGCAGAGCACAAAGAAAGTTCATTAGTACTAATGTTCTGAAGCAGTCCTGTTCTGCCAGCACAGACTTGCCCACCATAAGCCCGACTTCACTATTGCTGGGTGTCGCAATATATTCTGTCCCTTAAAGTCACAAGAAAAGTCTCTTTAAGCTACTCCACAACAGGCATGGTCTGGCAAAGATCTAATGATCTGCACCTATAAACAAAAGAAATGCTCTGTCCCACCCAGGCAGCTCATGAACTTCTGAAACTTGTATTTAAAACTGGGATTATTAGTGATACTGGCTTTTTAATTCAGTAGAAGAAAAGGAAGTGAGAGAAAATGGAATTTTATTAGGAATGAGATGGAAAGTAAGACCGTTGGAGCTTGCTGTCCTGCCCAGCTGACTGGACATGTGCGGTCCCTTGGCTTTAGGATTACAGTGATGGCCCCAGTCCCACTGCACAAACACTTTCAGCACATGGAACAGACACACGGGATGCAGCAAGTGCAGTGCCTGGCTCGCTGGGGGGTTCACTGTTCACACTTATCAACAGCACCATGACTGATGGACAAAGATGTTGCTGTAGCTGGTTTTGGGACAAGTCCCCCAGAAGGTGACATAAGTTCTTCCAGCCGGAGATGTTTCCTAACTATCTATCCTAAGTAACTATGTGCAGTCCTTTTTCCTACACAGGAAGCTTTAAAATACAGTCACACAGGCGTGTCCAAAGGTGTGGAGCTGGATTCAAGGCACAGGTGCCCTCATAGTGACAATGTTCATGGTCAGTGCCACTGGCACCATTGATTTTTTGGTGAAAACACTGAATCTTGATGCCACCATGAGTGACAACATTACAGAGCTGTTTGGGAAAGGGACTGATAGGACTTCTGCATCCACGCAACCCGGAATTTCCCTCCCTGCCCTCAGTGCCACACTGCCTCCCTTCCCACCAGTCCCCCTGATTCTGCTGTGGAGACCAACCTGCAGACAAAGGGATTTTATGCCATGATGGTGATTTGAAAAGCAGCACAGGGATGTCTTCCCCTACCCATTCCCAGGGGTTCTTCTATTCCAACACAACGTCCTCTGAGATGTACTGACCCCACAAACTATCCTGCTCTCACAGCATTTCCCCCTTTGCCTCCCCCCCACCGAAGAGTGGGGTCAGTGGGGCAGCAGCTCCTCCTCCTGGGGCACAGGGAGCCAAAGGGGGAGCAGAGAGGGGCATGGATAGGCCCCACAGTGAAGCAACAAACCCAACGATACCCCAGAAGTGAAATGTCCCAGAAAGCAAGTGCACAGGGCCATAAAACAGAAAGCCCTGCCAGCCTTATCTCCTCTTTCACCTTCCTGATTTATTCCACCTAGCCATTTACTTCTTTTACTGGCCAACAGTTTACTGATTGGTTGCCTCAATTACCTGCTTCTCTTTGCCCTTCTCTTCTCCATTAACTTCTGCCTTCCTTCTCCACACATCCCCCTTCTCTCTTTCTGCTAGCCCACCCTTGCTGCTTTGACACCTTTGCCTGCACAACCAAGTTTAATCACTTGTTGGTGTCCACCTTCCACACAGCTGGAAACAGGCAGCCGACAGCACCAACACCCACACTCACTCCCAGCAGGTGAAGCCGCCTGAAGGAAGAGAAGCCCAAAGGAAAGACAGGAGGACATCCCACTCCAAAGGCATCAGGTGTTATCATGGCCTTAGAGAAACTCTGAAGATGGCCTTAGGGGCTGAGGAGCAGGGTTCCCTGATGTAGCCTTGCTCCCACCCTGCACTGGGGGTAAGTAAAGGGCTGCTGCCTCCAGAGCCATCTGGCACCCTGAGACCACAGCTTTCCCTGTCTGCTGCTGGAGGGAAACACAGGAGCACACGAGGCAGCCCTGGGCTTGACTTGTTTGTTTTCAAAATGAGCTTTGCCTTGCCCGAGCTTGGGAGGAGACACTTGCACACCACTACCACCACCGTGTGAGCTACACTACAGGCAGCCTGCCCACACCACCAGCTGCAGGGAATACCTGGGTGGTGCTGCCAATAATCACACAGCAAGGGACAGTTCATCCATTCATGGCGAGACCACGCCGTCCTGGGGGGGTTAGCTGTGAATGGGATGACAGGGGAGACATCAGCGCGCACAGAGATGTCAGAAGTGCAGCCCAGTTTGCACTCCTGACATCCCTGTGCGTGCTGGTGCCTCATCTGATGCCATTCCCTTCTGCATCAGCACGAAATGCACCAAGGTGTACGCTTTTGCACCTCACTTCACACTTCTATTTTCCATTTTTTCACGTCTCCTCACTCCTTCCCCTACCTTTTTTTAATGCAATGCAGCCTTTTTTTCCTTTTTTTCTTTCCTTTTCCCTGCACACTGCTGAATGTAGGAAAAATTCAAACCAACACATGTGAAGGGCAGAGCAGGAGGGTGTGCAGGGGGTGCAATGCTGCCCAGGACACAGGTGCTGATGAGGGCAGGGCACTCGGCCACACCGAGCACGCACAGTAAATAACTGCAGCCTCACTGGGAGAGCATTACAAATCCCAGACACAGCTGGCACAGGATGGATTTAGCGTGGCTGTGCTACTCAGCACTGGTATAAACCCTCCATGCCCCGGGGTTGGATCCCCTGCCACTGCAGTGCAGCTGCCCCCTCTCTTGTTTTAGCAGTCCCCAAGAGGCAGATCCCTCCCAAAACATAACTCTCCCAAAGTTCTGAACCAGGACAAAAGCACAGGGAAAACAGGCTGCACTGAGAGCTTGGATCCCCACAGCCTAAAAGTCCCAGCATCTGGACTTCTGACAAGCTGGGCTGAGTTTCAAATAGAGGGAACCCTCAAAGGGTAAGGCAGGTTTTTCTAAACCAACCCAAAAACATATGGTAAACCTTTAAACTGGGGGGTGGGAGGGAATAACAAAAACCAGAGAGATGATTTCATCACTTTTATTAAAAATACAAAGGGGAAGTGCAAGAGCACAGAGTGTTTAGGATGAAGCATTCCCTGTGGAGCAGGTCATCAATTCAGAGGGAACCTGCTGGTTAGCCAAAGAGAAGTATTAAAAATGGGATAACTGTTTCTGCTAGAAGCATCAGAAGCAGAGTGAACTTTGAACTTTGGGATTACATCCAGGATGTTCAATATTATTGCTGTTGTCAATATTTAGATTAGATATATACACAAATACCATTTTATCATTAAGTGTTTCAAGACAAACTGTTCACCATTTGTCTTCTAAAGCTGGGAGCCTCAAAGGTGCAACCCAGGTGTGCTGTAGAAACACTGGCAGGTATGTGAAGAGCAAAGATATAAAACTTCAGTAGTGTGGTATTTGTGAGCAGCTATGTCTTTTTATAAAGAGAGTTTCAAAACAAACAATGCTGGAGTTTTTCTTCATTCAAATACTTATGTCATCAGACTAAATTGCCTAAATACTTCCAGTTTTTCTATATGAATCATCTTTCACGTACTGTTTGCTGCAATAGAAAGCGCAGTAAAATCTGTCTCTACAGGCAACCTTACCTTCTCTGACCAACTTGAAATACGTAATGTGAAAATCCACATCTTCCTGCAACAGGAACCAAGTACAAACACTTACATTTTACAGTCATTCTGTTGTTTTCTTGCCAGTTTCAAAGACAGGTAAAAAATGCATGGTTCATTGTAACAGTGAGCCAGAGACAGGGCCAGCAATGAATAGTGTTATGACAGGGATATTCTCCTTCCTAAGGAAGTAATGAACTGCCTTTTCCTCTAGCAGTGCCTGCCAAACCCATACAAAATGAACCTGCCAAGTTCTATCTGTCTGCAAGACTGGTTTATGAGGTCAAAGTATTATTATAAAGATCATTTTTGCCTGCTGACTTGTGATATACACACAGATCTTCGAAAAGGAGAGAAAGGTACCACATTTAAACTCTGGTGTGAAGTTTTGGGAGGAAGGTGGCCGTTAACTTTGGAATGTGTGTAAGCTCTACAGCTCTTACATAATTTCTTCGGTAATTTGTCATGTCCATCAAGACGAGATTTCATCTACAGCAGCCTGTGTATGAGCAGCAGCCAAACTAGTCTATGGAATAATAGGGGAAGCAGCTTACCCACCATCCAGCTCCTGCTCTCCCCACTGGAACAAGGGGGGAAAGAACAGGTTCCTCCTGCTATAGAGAGACCTGACCTGGATCAAATTCATTTGTTAGTGGCTTTCCACCCCCTCCTTTCACATCAAGCCACTAACAAATTAATGAGCTATTTCTCAAGAGGAGAGCTTAAGGAGGGAAGTGCAAGGGAGAGTTATCATTAAGTACTTTGATCCCTTCAGCAGCTTAGGTACAAAAGCAGGTGCTCCCTACTTTGCTGTTCTCCAGAAGGAATGCCATGGGACTCTGCTCCAGAGCTAACAGAGAACAGGAGAGCGAGAGAATACCCACCTGCCACCTCCATCAAGGGTGAGGCCATTTGACCATTCTGCCCAGCCATGTATTCCATATCTCCTGGAGAAGGTGGGGATAACTTACCTTTCCTTCCCTTTACAGACCAGCAGTGTGTTTCTGGTCCTGTCTCCACACACCAGGTTGTTGGTGAAAAAGCTTTTAAGTGAATACAGAATCTGGCTTTACCCTAGATTCAAGCAAGTTTGTGTACATGGGCCAGCGGGAGAAGGAATTTTCACCGCCTTACTTGGTTTCCTCTTCTCTCCCAGGGCATTTCAGAGGCATTCCTCATGAATCTTTTCCTAACGTGTTGCCAACATTTTCTGCTTACGCTCAAAACACACACATCAAGACAGCAGGAACTACAGTCAGCGCAGCGATGTAGCACTAGGAGAGTGCAAAATTCATAAGGCAAGTCGTGAGGCAAATCCTTCCAGGCCAGGCTGAGAAGAAAGGTATTCCCTTTGCTCAGCTGTCCAAGGATAAGGGCATATCCTGACAGGATTGCCTCAGGTCGTCTTCCTAAGATCTTCCACATCATTCTCTGGGCACTTGTAATGGGTTTTATCTACCACAGGTTATCATCCTGCTGGTGAGAATATAAGTCAGAGGGTGGTGAGGCACTGCAAGAGTTTGCCCAGAGAAGCTGTGGCTACCCCAGCCCTGGAAGGGTTCCAGGCCAAGCTGGATGGAGTTTTGAGCAACCTGGTCTAGCAGGTGGCATCTCCTGGCAGGGGACTGGGACTAGAGGATCTTTCAGGTTCCTTCCAGCCCAAACCATTCTGTGATTCTGTGATTGCATCGCCCCAGGACTGACACAAGCTCTAGGTAACTTACACAAAGCAAGGACTGCTTAGCCTCTGTTCATGCAGGGGAAGGAAAAGGATTTAAATGTCAGAACCAAATGAAATGCTATCTTCTAAACTGAAAGCTTCTAGGACAGCAACTACAACACAAAGCCAAAA
>VYZT01001331.1:54994-137560 GCA_013400735.1 Pomatostomus ruficeps | reverse complement strand
AAAAAAAAAAAAAAAAACAACAAACCACAAAGTGACGAATTTCCCATGACTGTCTGATAGTGAATTTTTCAGCAAGAAGTTTCTCACATTTTCATTCATGTTATGTCTTAGTGTCAAGAGGAGACAGGTACCAATATATACTGTAAGAATCCTCTGAAAGGCCTGAGGTGCCAAGCCAAATCACAATCTCATGGCCATGTCTAGAAGCTCTTGGCCTTTTCCTGCTGGCACCTGGACAAATATCCAATATAACACAGCACACAAAGCAAAGGTGGCTGTAGCTGAGCCTTGGCCACCTTAGCAGAATCAAAGTTTGGCCTCCACAGACTGTGTTTAAGATCAGAGCTTTCTTCATTCATGCCCCCTTGGAAATGTTCCCACTGCTACAGATGAAAACCAGATCAAAGCATAGTGGATGCTGCCAGCCCAGTGTTAGGGAGAAACTCTCCCAGACCATGAGCTCTGCAAGGCAGCCACTTTCTGACACATCCCCCTCTCCTCTTTGGCCTTTTGCCTATCATGGTACCCAAGTATTTAGTGCAGGAGCAAAGCTAGCAGGGGAAACACTGGTCAAACCATCTATGATTAATTCTGGTTTTCTTCCTTCAGTTTTGCATTAGTTACCCCATTTTCAGGCCATCCTGTGGTAGAGCACACACGGAAGCAAGATTACATCATTGACCTGGCTGCTCTCTTCTGTATATTTTCTCACACAGTACTTTTGATTACAGGATAAGCCAAAAAAAAAAAAAAAAAAAAGGAGAAAGCTAGCAAGCACAGTGATTTGTGATTTTATCTAAGAAGAGGTATAATATCAATATTATTGATCTAGCCCAACATGAACTTGATTTTCACATACGCCAAGACTTGGAACACAGAATACCAAAAATTTGATCTCCGCAATTCCAGTGCCAGCTGTGCTTCCTCCTGGGAAGCATTCATGATGCAATCCAAAACACATATGTAGATAACACTGGCTCCTACCCCTGTGATCCTTCCTGTCCTCGCTAGCATGGGCCATCTGTTACTGCTTAGCAGGGAGCCCCACTAGACACTTGATTGGTAGGACTTGCATGAAAAGTATTAAATAAACTGACAGGAAAAACGGCATTAAGAAGTCTTTCTGAAGAAATTTACCATTTGAAAAGTGTAATTTAAACTGCACCACATAAGGTGATATAAGAAAACAAAGCATGAACTAAGCCACAGAGCAATCTCTGTCCCTACATGATACCCACTCAGGGGGAGGGAGAAGTGGGAAACAGAAATCATGCTGTGGCCAACCTGAAGATTCTCTCTGCCTAAAAGCAGCATGGCCCAGGAATGCCAGAGAAATTAATTACCTTCTGCCGAGTCCCTGCTGAGCCCTTTGCCCTCTTGTTCACCAAGCCATAGGAGAGGATGAGAACAAAACAGTGACAGCTCTGAACCATTCTGCTCTGCTCTCAGCCTGACCAGCTGGGCAACAGCCATTACAAGGGATTTTAGATAGAAGTGCACAGGGCCATCAGAAGAAAACCAGCCTGTCATTCACCCACTCAGATCCAAGATGCATGCTAGGATGAATGATCACATCTTTCCATGAGCTGTCACCGCCTACACACACCAAACACCAAAATACACCTTAATCCAGGCTAGTGAAAAGCCTTAATTTAACTGTGACACAAAACCAAGAGCAGCCAGTATTAACTTCTTCCAGAAGGGTCTCACTGGGGTGTGGGAGAAAGCACAGTCTGCAGAATAGGCTCTCAGCATGAACAAACTCCCTTCTACTTGAAGAAATCCCAAAATTAAATGTTTTCTCCAAGCAGTAAGTTACCTGAAATTCTTTCCCTTGTAACCTGTTCTGGCCTTAAATGGCAGCTTGGGAAGCCCACACTGTCCTTCCCAGCACAATCTCTGCCCCAACAGGTGCTAGTGCCCTTTTCCTGTGGGAAAGCAGAGTCCTGAGAGCTACAGCCCCACACAGACCGTTCTTTGTAGCTGTCTGATTACAGTTTATCAAACAAAACTGCCAATGACTCTTTGCAGCTGTCATAATATCCACTGCAGGAGTAAACTAGAGAGAAACTCTTCTTGAGCTAAGAAGTCAGTCCAGTTCCTAGAAGCACTTGACAATCCCACTCCAAAAATCTGGGAGAATCTATGAATGACAAAATTCTGCACACTGGTCTTTAATGAGAGCTCCATGTTAGTAAAACCTTCCTCCATGTCTTCACATCCACAGCAGGGTCAAAGAAGGCAAAACCACCTTGTTCTGGAGGTCACCATTTAAACCTGATCCTGCTTATCACACTTGGAACACACCATGGAGATAACAGATTGCTGGCACCTCGCACAAAGAGGATGAGGACATTCCTGAGCAGGCACACCAAGTCTCCTCTCCGTGGGGAAGCGTGTCAACATGCTTGTGCCCCAGCCAAACCATCTTCCAAAATAAAGGTGGATATCCATCTGCAGAAATGTGCATCTCTTTCCCTGAAGGAAAACTACCCCTTCTATGTCCTTCATGACAGGGATTTATTTTTTTCCCCCCACAAAAGGGCTTGCCTGATCTGTGAAGTCAGGGAAGTTGAGTGGATCATTCCCAGCTGTGGAAGCCCGCTCACCCTGGGGCTTGCTCTCATGCACCAGCAGCTCACCGCCCTCTCCCAAGATATTGGGGCAGCCTGAAGTGCTTTTTCCAGAGCATTGTCTATGCAGCTTCAGAATAAAGAAGCATCATGGTGCATCAATTTCATAACTCAGATCCATCATAATCTGTCTCCACAAGTAGTATTCATTAGGCTTCTCGGAAATATTACCACACTCTACACGAAACGTCAGGTAATCCTAATTTTAAATTCAGTTTGCTATTCCTGCAGTTGAAGTAAGACGTCAAAGTGAATGCTACAACATAATAATTATTACAGCTAGGGACTTAAAATAACTGACTCACATATTGCCTGACTTGCATCAGTGGCTCTGTCTATCAAATGGACATGTCAACTATTATTTTTTAAGGACTACCACTGGTAAATAAATCCAAAGATTTCGTTTTGCCATAAGTAATTACACAATGCCTCTTAAGAACAGAGAAAATATAACATACCGCTATCAATGTCATAAAAAAATCCCACCTTATCAACATACAGGGCGCAGCCAGAGTCCAGTTTTTTCAGAATTTCTTCCAGACAACATGCACTGTGGCATGCCCTCTGATGCCAGCCATAATACTCAGCATTTCTTCACCCACCAGCTGACTCATGTGTGGTCTCGCACCACACCAGCTCATCAACACATGGATAAGTCTTCTGCTCTTGTATTCTTTTAGTTTAGGCTTAGTTTTCATAGAAGCTGCAGAATTTTAAACACAATTCTACCTCTTTTAGGGTCCATCTAAGCTTCAATGGAACCACCACACCACAGGATCACACCTCTTCTTGTAAAATGATGATATGCCGCAAAACCACGGGGTAACCAAAGTAAGTCTAGTGACAAAAGGCAGAATTTAACTTGACGGAGGAAGGGAAAAAAGTTTATCCTGTTGAGATAACCAGCACACAAGTGAAGGATAAACCCTCCCAAATCCCATGTCTATGGAAATTCTGTGTAATCCAAGCCAAAATAACTGTTTCACCAAACATAAATATTAAGCACAGGTGAGTTTCAAAAACCATTGCCTGACTGCATAAGACAGTTTGGTCGTGTTTGTTTCCCATTGAATCTAAGCAGAGCAAGATGACGTTGCAAGACATTTTACACCTTTTATATGCACCAAGCTGAGTCCACCCACATGTGCCCATCAACCAGAGCTGATGTAATTCTTCTTGAAATGTCTTTTTATTTTACATTCTTTTGCTTACCAGTATTGCACTAGCATATGATGTAGAGCAAGTATGTTTTCAAAAGGGAAATTTTACTGCCACACAGACTTGGGCTTGGAGCACAACTGATCAGCTGCTGAATGGTACTAGAAGACAAACTGGGTAATTGTCTGTTCCTCACTGATGAGGTGGCTTTTATTCCTATATCATTAATAACTTGATTGATTGCCTAAGAGCTAAGACTTAGCATGAAATTCTTCTCTATATCCTTCAGATTTAGAGGTCTGCAATCTTAAATATTTTTCAAATTCAATAGTGCTGGAAAAAATAGGAATTCATTTTGGTCTAACAACCTGGAATGACACTGGAAAGCCAAGCACTTAATGAAATTAAGAGAAGAAATCAACTAAGTGGTTGTGGTTCTGTTATATTCTTGATCATGTGCGGATTGCATTGCTCTAGGAAACAGCCCAGCTCCTTGCTTTAATACTGGCTATTCTTCATGGCACAGGGATTAATCCTGTCTGGTCCCCCAGCAATCCGAGGTCAGTGAGCAGGGGAGGAGGGAACACATTAAATCTGATACTTCTGTTAAAAAATAGCTGTGGTGCAGCATGCTCAGGTTTCTGTACAACAGGGACCAGGTTTGTTTCGTGTTAAAGAGTATTGCATGCATATCATGCCAGCTCACAGAAACTGAGGCAACTTTTCCATATCATTCTGAACAATTCTGTGAGCTGAAAATTCTCTCTACCACAGACATACCTATTTTGAGTACAACCATCTTGTCACAAAGCAAGTAGCTGTTGCTTACAAAACACAAAAGTCCTGGGAGTGGGAGGTTCTATTTTTGTTGCTGGTTTCAGCTGAAAATTACACAAGTGCTGGATGAAGTACTGTTTATTACCATGCTGGCTGGTCCAGCACATCTCCTGCCGTTTGTCATTTCACTGGCTGGTGAGCACAGAGGGACAGCCCACCCCACACCTGCCTGGCGGTGCTCTTGCTCTGGTCACGAGGCTGCTGGCTGTCCCCTGGCTGTGGCAGGAACCACTTTCGGTGGGACAAGGACCAATGGTCCTGTCCCGCACATCTCTCTGGTGGTAATGCCAGTAAACAGAGCTGAGGGTGGGAGAAGTCAGGGGACAGAGGGCACTGAGCTGCCTCTTCCATGCTGGGAGGATGCTCAATGAAATCATTGCTTTGAAGTAAGGGAGACCAATGGGGAAAGGTTTAAAAAGGATTATTTTTTTCCATAAGGAAGTATTTATCTACAAGGCCATGGGCAAAATCAACAGCTGCCCCATCCTGCCAAGGAGAGCTTTGCACAAGAAAGCTGCACAGGCACCCTGCTCATACTCAGTAAACGCAGCAAGGTCATGCTGCCTCCTCGAAAGGATGTTATGTGTCTCCAGTCCTACCTGCCATGACAGAAATAAACCTGTAAGGTCATCTCCATGAACTACATTTTTTTTTCTTTTGAAATGGTGTGACCTTCTGTTGGGAAATCCTGATTCAATCCCTTTGCATCAGCTCCTGTTTTGTGAGAACAGGAAGCAAGGGATACACTGAGGCTTGGCTTGTAAGTTCCAGGAAATTACAGGTAAACATTCCTGACAGTCAGCTCCCCAACATCTTGAGGTCCTGGTTCTTTCTTCAGGAGTTTTTAGATTGCACTTGCATAGAAGAAAACCAAAACCCTGAAGACTGCAGGTGATGCACAGATGGCCTATAAGTAGTTCTGGGACAAGAGAGATCAATTTATACCTCTAGATTATTTGACCCACACAATTTAACTCAGCAGTTTTCCTGAAGTATACTGGAAAGAGGAACTCAGTTCCAGGTAACACTCAAGCTGACCTCAACGTTTACAAGGACCTGCAGCTTCAACTGACTCAAAGACTCAGCCATACAAAAAAGGAGCTCTAGCATAGCATCAATGATCTGAAAACAGAGGAAATTTGAAAAAAACCCAACTCTCAGGAACATGCAATAATATCAGCTGCTGGTTTCCTCTAAGACATTATTTTGCAGGTAAATTGAATCATGCTCTGTTTGCAATCAGTGCACGCCACAGAGCAGTAAATGCTACATCCAGCACAGGGCAGCTGCACCAGTGAAAATGAACCCAGCCATAAGATGCAGCCATGAGGGACAGCATCAGGGTACTGAGGGTAACTTATCTGTATTTGTTTCCTTTTGTTGTTTTCAAAGGGAAACAGACATGCACTCAATTATGTTCCCATTCCAAGCCTAATCAGAGCCAGTTAGATGTTAAGTACTATTGAAGTGAAACAGGAGGATTGAGTTTCTATCTGTTCTTTTGTTAATTCATACCTGGAAAGTGTCTTCTCTTTTATCTTAACCTGTTCTTCCAAGAATGAAAGGCACCACTTGCGTGACACATTTCTGGTGTGTTGACCGTCTTTTGATACAGTGGTGGCCACAGCAAGCTGTAAATGAAAATGCTTTGGGCAGGAGACTGTTAGAGAACACAGCAAAAATCATGGGTTCTCCACTGCAGGAAATTTGCAGCAATCCTCCATCTCACACAGCTTTTGGAATTGACTTGGACGTGTTTCCATAACCTGTTTACAATGTCCTCCACCTTTTCTTTGGCTGAGGTCAGAGCAGAGCATTTGCACAGCCCAAGCAAGCTGCACATTGCCATGCACCTTTGCATTGTCCTCCAGCATGGACAAAAATCCCAACCCAGGTGTGTATCCTTGCAGACTACCTGGGCCTGCAGACCTCAGTTCCCTATCTCTGCCACAGATTTTCACCTCTGGTTTGGCTCCAAGCCCCAGACACAACTTTGAACCCTTGGCACTGCCCAGCTAGACCGATGCAACATATTTCATGCCACAACCTGTGATGCCATAAACTGGCCTCAGTTTCAAGTCCAGATACAAAATAAAGAATTTCAGTGTTACCCGGCATATTCAGGAAATTCTCGTTTCTTTGAAAACTTTATTTTTTAGAATTTCCCAAATGACTAAGTTTTTATCACTGAGAAGACTACCTCCATCAAAAATGTCAGGTTTTGATATAGCTCACATTTACTTTCAGAAACACACAAAATGAGCAGTTTTTCATATTCTGTTGCCAAACAATGCTGAAAGGAATTTCCAAACACTTCAAAGTTGCTTCCAGATGGAGGCCAACCCATGAGAAACTCCATCCAAATGATAAATGTTTTCAAAACTTATCAAATGAGTAAATCAGCATGGCCTAGCTGAATCTGCAGTTGCAGGAGATGTACTTGGGTCCTGGCAGTAGGAATTTCTCGTGTGCTAAGGGTGAGTTGCACACATGCTCTGTTGGTGCCATTCAGTGCAATTTGCTGCTCCTGTGTACTGCATTCTCTGAAGCAGTGCCCATAATCCAGGCAGGAACAAGATCCTGAGGAACTTGTCAGCTTCACTGACAGCTTCAATCCTGTGGCAGCAGCAGGTCTGAGCTGATCATTTCTGTTCAAAGGCATTAAGGCACTGAGTGGTTATGTGGGTCAGATAGCAGGGCTTTCCTTCTCTGCCCAGTTTTAGGGAAATGCAAGTGCTCCTCTTCCTATGATATTTAGAGGGTTTCACTCTCCCCTCTCCTCCTTCTCTGCAGCACCTCATAAGCATGCCAGCCTTTTCCTTAGATCTGCTTGCAAGATCCAGAGACTTCTGCAGATTAAATCCATCACGTCATTATTCACCCCATCACATTCTCCCAGCAATTAAACTCTTAAAAGGGGCCTTTTTTGAATATAATAATAAAAAAAGATCATTTCAGTTTGATCCATCCGAATCCACATTCAGCCTAAACCAAACCCAACCTTTCCTCAAAGCTCTCAGCAAATGTCTCCCAATAATAAATGATGGCAAGATGCAGTTTCAACCTCCTGCTCAGCCCAGGTTGTTGGTGAATGTGGTAAATGCTGCCTGGCTTTTTGGAGAGGGTCACTGCCAGTGTTGCACAGTGACCAGCCACCAACTGAAGTCAGCACAGCAATTCAGGGAGATGAGAAAAGCAAGAAACAGAGAGGGAAGGGAGGCTGCTTGCTTCTTTTAAAGATTTTAGCACTGTCCCCAGAAACACAGAGATGAAAAAAGCACAGCTGGAAAACATCTTGCAAAACACTATATGGAAATTACAGCAGAATTAGTATTATCAGCATTAACTTCCACTCTTTTATTACAGCTCCCGAAAATCCTGTGTCCTCCTCCCAGAGCGCAAAGAACCAGCTGAGCTATGAAGTAACAATAATCCAGGAAGACACAAGTGTGCCATGCTTCAGAGTCCCTTCAGTGCAAGGGAAATTCAAATGCTTCCCTCTCCTAACCAAGAACTGTTACAGAGACAGAACATATCAGCCATCTGCCCACCACCATGAGAGAGAGCTAAGATGGAAAGAAGCCTGCTCTGCCCATGTGAAGGATCTCTTCTCTGAGAGCTGATTAAGTGCTAATTAATAGAAATGAGCCTAAAGAAGTAACATTATGCAAATAAAAATGGCCATCTAGTATCTGTCATCTGCTCCCCACAGTCACTTCTGGAGTCTTGCATTTTATTCTAAAGATTCCGTCGCTGAGGTTTGCAAGGCATTGAGATCAATGGGCCTGGAAAGTGAAAATTTGGTGGCTGCAGAACGGATTCAGCACTACAGAAAAGCCAGAATCTCTGTAACAAGCATCACTGGGCTTTAACAGCGTATGAGAGATTGAAGGAGATGTTTCTGCAAGCTCACATGCACAAAGAGCCTTTCTAGATACTCATCTATTAACTCACTGGCACGTAAATTTGTGGGACAGTTGCAACAAGAGGAGAAATGATGATAAAAATCCAGAGATGGAAACAACTAACGGTTCCAGGTAACCTAATTTCCCTCCCTGACAGCAGAGGGAATTGATAAATAGTCACAGAATCAGAGATAAAATCAGATTATTGGATCCATTTTAAATTCCCTTGGTTTATCTACGATAATTGCCTCCATTTCCTTGACAAGCAAGGCTGGAATGAACCAGCATCCAAGGACTCTACTGCTGTTTTCAAGGAAAAGTGCTAACAAGGCCTCCCCAGCACCTTCCCCTAGAATTTATATTTACCCTGTTTAGGCCACACAACAGGTTGCTCAGAGCACGAGGGAATGCTAAACAGCCAAATGCTTACTACACACACAGTGGTACTCCCCCACAACCTCATCCCCTTCCCTGGGAAAAACAAGGGCTCCTGCCACTGCTTGCTTACGAATACATCGTATGCCTTCTAAAATAGAGCCGAAACAACTTCAAGTCACCCATTATCCCCCTTCACCAGTACAAACTGACCCCTTAATGTGAAAATGTCACCATCCTCAAACTACAGGACTGTCTGGATACAAACTCCAAGGTCAAGGGGTTGCCGAGATTCAAGCACAGCTCCATAAACAGGAAAAAAAGAGCATTCAGCCAATGGCAAAGTCAATTATTCCATTAAATGAGGTGTACAATGCTAATTTGTATCATAAACAAGCAATTTTCAGAATGTGAAAAATCCCACCCAAAACCCCACTAAACTATGCCCATCTGGGTATACACCCCAAGAAGGAACTTAGAAAGCTGACTCTGGAGTTATGGCTTCAAACACCATCTAGCCTTTTTTTTGGTTGTTGTTTTTTTTTAAATGCAGTTATTTATTTAGCCAACAGAATTCACCTTGGGCTATGCTCACTGGAAAACACCATTATCTTTAATCTTCATGTCTATCATTACAAGAACAGAACAGGAAACAAGTGACTTAAGGAGGCAACTGCATGAGGTTTGTGCCTAAACGATGGAGCACTTCAAATCTGTCATGATGGGGGCATACTGTGCATTTTTGAGAGCATGGTTGTTTTGGGATTTCAGGTAATAACACTTTGTTCTGAAAGTATATCAATGTTGACTTTGCAATCAAATGGAACCACCAAAAGATTGAGCAATCTAAGCCACATGGGAAAGCTAAAAATTTCCCAAAATATTTCCTTTAAAACCATCTGCTAACATATACTTTTAAAGAATTAAAAGAAAAAAATACAGGCATGGTAAGAGATATTAAAAGGAAACATGCAGGAACCAATGCAGAAGCACCGGAAAGAAGTTTTGGGGAGAAAACTGGTAATTCCAGCAACCCAGCTGGACACTTACAGGGGAGATGACTAATGCCACTAGTAACCCAAAGGGACATGCAAATTTAATCCCCCATTATAATGCACAGCTCAAACTGCTGCATTTGAGGATGGGTCAGGAGTTGAGCCATAAATCTGCGCTGAAGAGCAGGCCGCCACACTCACTCTTTGTCTCGGTCATTTCCTGGAAAACAGCTCTGTGAGGCCCAGGAATGGCGGGCGAGAGCCCCCTCCACCCTCCTGCCCCAGTGGGAGAACCAGGAGCTGCTGTCCCAATCCAGAGCCACTCCCAGCACCCACCAGTCTCGGTCACTTCCTGGAAAACAGCTCTGTGAGCCCCAGGAATGGTGGGAGAGAGCCCCCTCCACCCTTCTGCCACAGCGGGAGGACCGGGAGCTGCCATCCCAACCCAGAGCCACTCCCAGCACCCACCAGTGACCTCCTTTTGGGAGAATTCTGAGAAGATGGAAATGGGGGGGGGGCCTTCAAAGCAGACACCAACACTTCCCACTTCCCAGAGCCACCATGCCAGATGGAATCTGAGCCCATCACCCTTTACGGGGCCATGTGCAGACCCCCTGACCCCTCACACGAGTGATACCACGTTCCCAGAGGAACTGGCTAAAAGAAGAGGAACCATAAGAAAACACGCACTTTCAACTTTGTTGAAAATCACAGCACTGGTGTGGCCTCACAGCCAAGCAACACTTACCTGCCCCACCACTCTCCTGCCAGCTTCCAACGGGTCACACCAGGAGGCACAGGTCTATTTTCAAACAAACAAAAACTTGGGAAACCAAACTACCACTACTGCAAGTACCTTAGTTCTGATTTTGTCACGTAGCAAAAGACAAGCCAAGTTCTAAGAACTTAATGTAGTCCCCGAAAACTTCAGAAGACACTCTTCAGATCAGTGACCCACCTTGGAACATTATCTAAATGGAAACTCTATTTACACGTTCTTATTACATTAATTGACAGCAAGAAATCCCAATACCAGCAGGACAGCACACACAAAGCACTCATTTGAATGCCAAGGGTCTCACAGGGCCTGGGATCAGAAAGTAATCACTTTGCTGCGGTACCTATTTGGGGCAACAACAAGCTTTGCATGGAAGACAAAACCCATTTTCCTCAGCCATATAACTTTAAGGACAAGTGTGTGCACCTTTAAAGCTCTCTCCCAAAACACATGGAGGCAGGCAGTTAATTCTGTGAAATATATTTAGAAGCCTACAATGAAATATTAATTATACACATGTTTTAAGGCAAAAGGTTACTTAAGTACTAGATGAATACAAGGTACTGAGGGGTGCTTCAAGGTTTCTCTCTCCTATAAAAAATTCACTTAGAATTCTAATCCAAAATTCATCTTCTCTTAAAAACAAGACAAGCTGTATTTTGGATTTCTATGCAATCAATTTATGATACCCAAAAGGAAAAAATAAAAATAGCTAACAGCCAAGCAGAGCTTTTATCGCCCTTTTTTAATCTACTAGTTCCAAACCAGATGCATTCAGTACAGAATTCTGATTAGGAAAAAAATGGCTGTTGAATTTTTATTACTACATCCCTTAAGGACCAAAAGCGGTAACCTTAGGCATTTAATGTGTTCTATGAATAACAATACGTATGAGCACATAAAAATCTTGTTATCTCTGTTTATGGAAATTTTTTACCATGTTGATACATTTATGGAAAGAAGTTGGGAAGTTTGGTGAGTGGGAGGAGAGGAAGCTATCAAAATAACAAATACCATTAAACAGAACCTATTTGGAAAGGAACAAGCTACGCAGTTTGAAATTTGAATGAACCATGTTTCCTACAGCTCCCATGAAGTCAGTGCAGCCTCATTTAAGGCTTATATTAAAAGCCTTCACCTATACACATCTGTCCCACAGATACAAATGCAATTCATATTTAACCCTGACAAAAAACTCACTCGTTGGGGGAACATGCTGCGCACACAGATTTTCTTATTTTATAAACAACGTAAAACACAGAGAAGTCCTTCATGATGGCCCAGAACAGCTCACTGGAGGCAAAGATGCATCTTCTCCCCATTCCCTCACATCTGTAACCACCTGACCCGACAGGCAAAGGGTTGCCACCACACACCATCCTGTCACAGGATGAATTTCTGCCCTGTGTTGGATTGCAAGTTCATTCTCACAGCTAGAAAAAACCCCATACAAACTGCAGCTAAGCAACGCAGAGCTTTCTCCTTCAGAAATCAGCTTACAACTTCTCCAAAAAATGTGGGAAAGCCGTCAGAATAAAAATTTACAAACCAGCCATTTGTGGCGCTGGCATGGTTTCCTTCTGGTATTTAGATCAGTCCAAGAAATAAATTTTTAAAATAGTTCCTCCAATAGAATCCTTCCCATATTTTCAGCTCTGAGAATTCACAGGGACTGAAGTTGAGTTACCCTGACTCTGGAGCAAACAACTTGTGAGAGTAAAAAAATCACCCCGGAAAATAATGGGGGGCAAGGGGGGAGGTTGAGGCAAGTCCAGGCACCCCTCAGCTCTCAAACTTGCCTAAAATAAAGGAAACAAGCATACAGCCAGAGCACACCATGTTTCTGCTCTCCTCATGGCAATAGCTGCATCCTGCTCCAATTCGTCCTAAAAGGATTCAGAGCCCAGAAAGAGAACAAAAATGTGAATTAGTTTTTGTTCTTCCTTTTAGCACAGAAGAACTGATAAAAACTTAAGACTCTGCTCTCAAATGCTCTGGACCTTTACCAAATCCTTTGCTGTCTTCTCCCACAGAGACCTGCCTAGGTTTCCCTAGGCTGGTGCCTTGAGAAACCAGATGCAACAGCAAGCATGATTCCACATTCTCCTTTGATCATGGCTGCAAGATTCTGTCTCCAGCCACTGATTTCCTCCTCCTTCTCCAGGCTCCAGGCAAGGAAGAGGACAAACAGAAACTCTGGCAGCTGGCGAATGTTAAATAACTGGGAGAGTGGGCTATGCCCTTGGAGAAGATCAGGACACACGGGAGCCTGACCCACAGCTGAGAGGAACAGAATTCACAGCAGAGCATCCCACCAGCACAGCCGCGTTGCTGGAGCCCAGACCAGAGCTCAGCTGTGTTATTTACCCTATGAGGTCCCAGCTGTCAACCTGGCCTGGCATCATGACAGCCTACGGCACAAATGCCCTTAGCCAGCTGCTTGGCTCAATGTACAATTCTCCCTTTTTAAATGAGATTAGCATTGGTGAAATGTGCTAGCTCAACGGGCAGGCTGATCTAAGTCCCCTGTTTATTCGGGCTACAGCAGATACAGAGATCACTTTTATAAAAAGACGCAGTTTTAAAAGATGCTATGAATTCGCCTGAGCTCCTGCAGTTGCTCACTCATCACAGGGTGAAGAGGGGTTTCTTACAGATCCACAGAGAACCGAGGACTGAAAAGGATGAACCTTGAAACTGTGCTAAGGATATAAACTTAGCCATCCACCTCCTTCAGACTAACGTGAAGGATCTGCTTGCCAACAAAAAAACCCCAACAGATGATTCCAGCTTCCTATCCATTTCAGACATCTGCAGCCACCAAAATTATTAAAAACAAGGAGGGGGATATGTTAAATATGGGGGGTACGAGGGGGTCAGTAACACCGAGGTACAGCCAGAAGTATGGATTAGCAAAATGTGTTTTGGTTATGCTTTTAAAAAAAAAGGCTTATGAAGTTAAAGTTGAAGCAGTTGAAGTCCTATGTTCACTGTAAGGATGTCAAACGTTACTGCCATGAATAAGCAATTCTTTGTTTAGAACGCATTTTTAAGCAGAAAGATGAGGATTTGAGTCGCTGTGTTTCACAGACACTTTCCACAGCACAAAGCTGCAAAACCGGGAGGAACAAACTAGCTCCCCTGGCTAGAAGTGAGAAATGCGCCTGAGCGCGCTGTACCGATGATGCGCGGAGCAGGTCTCTAACTGCACACAGCGGGGCCATTACCGAGCGCTGTCACCGTGTGCCATTAAAAGGTCTTTAACCTGCCGATCGCCGCCGCGATACGCGGCTCCTGCCGGGGATCTGCTGACTAACAGGCCGGGACGCTGCCAAAGCCTCCAGCCCCCGGGGTCGCCTGGAAAACACGGCCGGGCTGCCCGTCAGGCAATCGCGGCAACTCAATTAATGCATCTGGGTCAGGGAAATGGTTTGCGGGAGCCGGAGCCCGGTTACGAAACGCAGGCAGCGCGGCGGGTACCGCGGCCGGGCTCAGGTACGCCCGGGGGTCGGGGGCGGCATCCCCCGCGGAGGGACGCGGATGAGGCGGGGAGGGCGGACACGGTCCGGCAGTGGGGACACGGTCCGGCACTGGGGACACGGTCCGGTAGGGTGGACACGGTCCGGCCGGCCAGGGGGGCGGCGGGGAGGCTATGGCGGCTCTCGGGGAGACCCCTGCAACTTTCCCCCGCGGGGGTTCGGGGGGATGCGCTCGCCGCGAGAGGAGGCAAACCCATCGTTTTTTATACATACAGATGTGTGTGTATAGAGATGTACGAGCGCATATAAATGTGTGCGTGTGCATGCAGATCTGTATTCCGGCGGATGTGCCCCGTCCCCGCACGCCCAGCGCTGGCACCCCGGCGGAGCAGNTATCACGGGTTTGGTCTCCATTCTCCTCGATGCCATAATACTGAGATCCCGGCTGCAGGCTGGGCGCGGGAGGAGGCGGAGGAGGAGGGAGGGAAGGGGGAGGGAAAGGGAGCGGGGGGGGCGGAGGGAGGTGAGCTCAGCGCCCGGCTGCCGCGGCCGGGCTCACCGCGCCTCCTGCTGCTGCTGCTGCTGCTGCTGCTGCTGCTGCCGCCCGGGGACCCCCCGCCCGGGGACCCCCGCCCGGGCTCCGAGGGCAGGGCACAGGGGGCTCGGACATCATCTGCCGGGGGGCGGCCGCAGGGGTGACATTCACTGGAATAGCTCGGGGATGGGGGGGCTTGAGGTTTTCAAAGGTGAGGTGAAAAACACCCCCCGGCCACCCCCTTTTCTCGGGAAGGTGCTCGGAGGCGTTGCTTGGGCTGCTCGGGGGCTTGGGGATGGAGGCGCTGCACGGTCAGAGCTGCAGAGGGAATTGCCCGTACGGGAAAAAATACCTTTCAGTGTCACGATTAAAATGTGTGTTCCTGCGCAAGCTGCAAGGGTCTGGAGACCACAGCAAGGGCAAATAGCACAGGTTTGACAGTGCTCTGGTTACGGCCACGCAGTGTAGGTGAGCCAGGCTGTACCTAAGAGCGAGAGCGCTGCACCGAAGCCATTTGTGGGACCGGGGCTCCTCCGGCTCTGCGCCTGTGACGCGCCTCTTGCAGCCCTGGTGCAGGTGACTGTGTGGAGACTGTGAGATCTGTGCCCTATGAACGGAGCATTCCCAGAGCAGGGCATGAAGCTGGGGTGCTGCTGGAGCCTGACCCCTAACCTTGGCTTCATGTCAGCCTCGAATCTGAGCTCTATCCTAAAACTACTCTGGACATTGAACCCCAGCCTAAACTGATCACAAACCTTGTACTTCTGTGTGCCTTCTGGGCTTCAGCTGGAACCGACCTGGCTCTGCTCTTCCTGTAGTGACAACACCCCAAAAAGACCACACAGCTCCGGGGAGAGCCTGCTTCTCCTCATTGTCACCGCAGCCACCAGCCCACGGGGAAATCCAGCTAGGGATAGACAGCAGGGAGACAACCGTGTTGGTCGGGGGAGGGACAGGGAGCCGATCCTGCAGAGCCCTGGCAGCAAAGCAGCGGTGTGGGTCTCACCAGCCTCCTCTGGGTGGGAATAAAAAAAAAGCTTGTGGGCTGGCTGCCTGCAGGAAAAGCATGGCCTGAATGAGGGCACACAGGTGCCTCGGCAGCCCAGGCTGCTGCGCCAAGACCGTGGGCAGGCACAGACGGGATGCCTTCGCGGTTTTTTTCTGTAGTTCACATTTTGGAAGAGGTTACATGTGCAGGGGAGTGAATGCTGGAGCACTGCATGTCCCTCTTGGGTGGTGTGCCTGCACACCCCACAAACAGGGGTCTGAACTGCATTAAAACCAAAACAATGTCAACGCTAAGCAAAGAATCCCCTCAAGCTACGAAAGTAATGCAGTTTGTGCAGCTGAGACATATCAAAGTGATGAAACAGCCTTTGCCATTCAAGAGACAGTGTTTGAAAAACAGAGAGAGAAAAAAAATGGTTCCTGAGCAAGTGCTTTTGTAATATGCAGAAGTTTTGCTATGAAGACTCCTGCAAGATTTTGCTGGGTTTAACTTATGACTTTCAGAGCTGGTTAGCCTAATGTTTCCCAAAACAATGAAGACATCTAAAGGATGCTTGGAGAGGGAGTATTCTGCAGGAGATGTTGGGGTTTTTTTTAAACAATCATCACTTTTGTGGAAAATTCAGATGACAGGTGCATAAATCTTTATTGGCTTGGCCATTAAAATGTAAATAAGTGCACTAACTGCAAAAAATTGTATTGACACTAACAACAGTTATAAATATTCACTGTACAAAAATTACACTAAGATTTTTGACAGAAAATAGCTATGAGCAGGAGAATTCTCTTCCTTCCCCTCACACATGGGCTGTAGCAAAGATAAATGTTGCTGTCACAGCCCAGGGGACAGCAGCCATTTATTTCAGTAGCTATGGTTATACTTCCCCTCCCCTTCAGGTGTTTTTAAGAAAGCATGAAACAAACTGTATCAATCAGAGTGGATATTTTGGTAGATGCTAATTTTGATAAAGACTCACATTTTCTGCCAATTGCATGTGCTTTTAGGTCACTCTGTCCTGTAGTGCCTAATTTGAGATACATCCCCTGAGTCTTCTCAAAAGGATGTGTTGGGGACCTAAACTGCATGAGTGCCTACAGAGCCTCCCTTGATAGTGTTATTAAAACTCAGAGAATTTTGCACTAGGGAACCAGAGAGAAAACAGAAGTGCATAAAGAAAAGTCCACATGAGGAAATACAGCTTCTTTCTTCACAAATGTCAGGCCCTGGAGGGGATGGTATCCTGAGAACTGAGAGGCTCCATGATATCGCCTCACGAGGCTGTCTTTGGAGGAACTCTGAGTTGCTTTTTGGCATACAGTCAAGCAGCATACATTTTATTGGATGTAGATGCAAATTTTGGATTAAAAATGAGAATGTCTGTACAGAGCTGAACAAAAATCTGCTTGATCACAGCAAATACCATTAAAATATGACAAGAACACCGAGCCATCAAACATTTTAGGCTTAACTGGAATTAGTGAACAATTGCTAGCCTTTATGTGTGGCTTGGAAACACATTTACCTTTTAAAATTACTTTTATCATAGTTTTGCAGATTTGGGAGGGCAGATTCTTAAGTATTACTTGAGCAAAATCAAAGCAAGCCTTTCTAAAGCAGAATACATTTTCAGTTCTGTAATCCATGTTTGCAAAGTTGGGAACAAAATTGCTCTTCACATCTCCCCACAGAGAGAACATTCTTGTAGTTATTCAAAACAGGACATTTTTGCCTAACTGTGTCATTTGAAAAATATTTCTTTAAAACACTAGCAGTTTGCAGGGGATTCTTCTTCAATCTGCAAGCTCCTATTTCTTCATAGCCCACAGGGAATATCCTCTGTCTTAGTAAGTCTGTTTGCAAAGTGTGGGTCTAGAAGGAGCTCTTTCATCCCATGACAGAGCATTGTACTATAGAAAGTGAAAATGAGGACTTGCATCCTTACCTGCAGCTGACCTGGGGTATTTGTTGGTTAAATAGAAACTTTCTGGGGAAAGTGGTGGAAAAACATAAAGGTCTCACACCCTTCTGCAGTTAGAGGAGGTGAGAAGTGTGGTGCTTTGTTCCCTTCATTCCCATTCTGGCCTTTCCCGGATTTGCTGTGGCGCCGTTGAATGTAAAGGCTGCAACCTCTGCTGTCCTTTATTGGGCATTCAGGCTTACAATCCACACGCTTCAGCCTTCCTGGAGAGCAGAGGTTTGAGGGGGGTTTTGTCCTTTTCTCATTCCCCCTGTCTCCTCGTGGCCTGCCAGCAGCTGTCCTCAGCTGGCCGAGCCCGCAGCCTGCATCACTCCATTGCAGAGTAGCGACGATCTTTGGGGCAAAATGCAGGAAGCAGGAGGAGAAATAAGTGTCTGATAATTCTGCTGCCCTCACGTGCCTCAGGTGAGTTCAGGCTGCCCTGTACAGGTCCCACTGACACCTCTGCGGGATCATAATTCAGCTCTAAGGAAGCAGAGCCCTCGCACAGCAGCTGGTTTGTCACATGGCTGGTGGCTGTCTGCTTTTGGCAGATGTATCCAAGCTGCCAGGGCCAGACACCAAAATGGGTCTTCTAAAGGTGCCTCAGGCTGTATAGGTCCCCAAGGAGGAGACGTGGGGTTGCAAAGTCAGTGCCAGAGTGATTTACCAGAAAAGGTCCTGTAAGGAGATGAATGTAGTGTTGACAAACAATGAAGATATTTCCATTTACAACAACTTGGAAATAAAGGTCCAGTGTCCTGCAGCACGGGCATAAGGGAGCAAATACAGGCATCAGCTTTGGTAGTTTGGCAACAGGTATGGGTTAGAATTAACCTCATATTCAGTACCTATTAGGCATAAAGGACTCATGGGATGGCTCTGCAATACTGACATCATAGGGCCACCTCAACCTGATGGGCACGCAGTACATGTTTGCAGAGAAAGAAATGGTAATGCCAGGAAACTTCCTTAAATCTTTTAAGAAAGTCTTAAGGATGTTTTATAGGAAGCACCTCATGCTTCATGAATTATGCTCTGTTTGTGCTCTTGTGCTAGGCCAAAAAGAGATGTCCTTTACCCCATTTCCTTTCAGAGCAGGCATGTAATATCTGGCCTTTATCAGTAACATCGATACAAATAAGCTTTTCATAACTTTTCCTATTTCTCAGAAAATGCCTTGATTTAAATGGGAAGTTTATGGCTGTTTTGTAGACAAGTACTTCTCATGGCCTGTGATGACTTTCCTGATTACTCCAAAGCTTTGTGAGGTGTCCTCTTGAAGGGAATGGAACAGAAATACATTTGTGACTACGCATAACTACCACAACAGGATAAATTAAGATCACCAGCATTTACAGAGGGAGGGTGGAGGACATGGAAAAGATAAGAGGTCAGAAAGCAGAAAAATACACAAAGAGCATATAAATACACAAAAAGCATGTCTATATTATTTCAGGAGAAGCATTATTATATCTCCAAATGATAGGAGTTTTGACACACAGCAAGAAAAACGGAGCCATACAATTTTATTATCTTCATCTTTAGCAATAAAGCGACAATTAACCCTGCACATTTGCCAAGTCACTCAAATTTGTTTGTCACACTGTATTTTCTGGTTTTTTCTTTTCTTTGTAGTTATGAATAACAACACCAGATTCTGTCCTGGTGTCTCTGGAATACTTGGACATTTTCTTAAGGTCAGTAGGTAATTTACAATAACCTTGGGAGGAATGAGATAATTTCTTTTTCTGGAAAGATCAATATGAGGGGCTGAGAAGCATTTATGAGGTCCCCCTTCTCCATGGTTTTCTGTTATTTAGCTTCTGTCGAGAAGAGTGGTTGGACTGCACTTTAAACTGTGAGCACCAAAGCATTCAGTACTGCTTGCATTTTCGTCCTTCTCCTTTCTTGCCTGTGCCATTTGTTTCCACTGCATTTCTCCTATGTCTGCCCTGCAGCAAATGCAGGCAGAGCTGGGGATCTCAGCCTCTTCTCCAGCGCTGGCAGAAGTTACCCATTCTCATCGCTGGTCCATGAGTGTTTCATAAGAAGTAGGGGCAGGAGAGCAAATCCCAGCTTTGCTGTTCTGCAGCAATCCCCTCAACGTGACAGACACAGGCTCCTGGCTGACATGGGAATGTCTGTCTGCACATGGTGTGGTATTTTCCAGGCAGGGTAAGACACTGGTCAGCCTGGCCACCTGCAAGGACCTGCCAGGCCCTGGGCCTTGTCTCTGAGAGCAACCACTGGTGGGTACATGGGAGAGAACCCTAACCAGGCGCTTGCCTGGGGTGCTCCTAGTGTTGCCCCAGCTGCAGCTCTGCATTATTTGTGTCAGCTGTAAGAGCCCTGCAGCAAGGGTGTTCACATCCTTTCAGCAGAGATCACTCCAAACAGTTACAGTTCGGAAACAGGTTTGAGAAAGCTCCATTTTCCCCAAGGCTTGCTTTTCCTTGCAGGTATCTCAGGTCTGGTTGCAAAGGAAAGGAAACCATAACCTAAGTCTTGTGCAGCTGTTTAAGCAGAAAGGGAATTCTGGATGTCCTCAGGTTATGGACAGAGGGGTGGAGAAAGCTCAGGTGTGAGACAGATGGTAAACTATGGACAACACAGATGCTGCTGAGGGAGGTCATGGTGTGGAGTGTGATATTCCAAGGGACAATGTGAAGGGCATCACAGAGGCCATGAAGATCAAGAGCTCTTTGATAGATGGCCATGCTCAAGGTAAAATTAGACCATGCACACAATTAAAGGAATTAGAGGTACACTGCATGGATTTTGATCCAATGTGTTTTTTCTCTATATGGTGTCTAGGTTTTCTTCTCCTCCTCTAAACAATGGCTCCTCTTCATGTCTTCAAAAGACAAGATGATTGATTTTTAAAGCTGCCATCTATCTTACAACAATAATGATGAAAAGAGAAAAAATGACAACAAATTAATAGCATATTTTAGCAAATAGAATTATGCTGTATAAAGAAATAACATGTAAACAACAATTCATTACAGGTAAAGTGTATGACAACAAGTCTTAAAACCCCCAAAACCAAGACTGATATGTAGAGTACATCTTGTGCCAGTATAGGCAGAGTTCTTGATTTTTGAGGACAGCCTGTTGAATGTTGCATACAGGTATCTGTTACATGAGCACACAAAACCTGGCTCCAGTTTCGAGGCCCAGCTGCTCATTATGGAGCAGATGCCCTGCCTGTGCTTCTGGGGAATGGGGCAGACACGAACTGCTCACTCAGACCCTACTTGCCTCTTGGATGAGCTGGGAGGTGGATGAAGCAGCTCTTCCCTTGCAGAAGATTTTCTTGCTTTGTGCCCACAAACCTTCCTTCTGGAGGAGCAGTCTGTTCCCTGGAGACATCCACTGCTTGTCCCTCTCAGTCTCCCTCAGAGAGCAGCCTGGTTTCCTCCACAGCCACACAGCAATTTTCTAAGCCATTGGGTGAGAACATCTGTTCCTCTGAGCAGAGCTCTGTTCCTCAGAGAGACAGTTGTGTCTCAGTTTGTGTCAGTCTGCTAAGCACTGCCTGTCTGACCCAGCACACCCTCCTACCCTTCCTGGGGTCTGCACTGCTGGGGCTCAGGGCCAGCTTAGCTGAGGGCTGCAGGTGTCACATCTTGAATCAAATGTTTGGGAAAATGCTGTGGGAAGCCTTGGTGAGGATGGAACAGCTGCTCTGCTCTCCAGAGGTGCTTTCAGGCTGGGCACTCTCCTCATGCACTCCAGCCACACTGCAGCCATGCCTGTGGCCATGCCTGTGCACCAGGCTGGCCACCCACCCGGGATGGACTCAGGTCAAGGAACGCACGAAGCACATGCAGCTTGTTCACCAAACTCCCTGGCACTGGGAACAAAGCACCGTATGCTCAGGCAGCCGGAGCAAAAGGATGAGCCCAAGGCAAAGGGAGCCGAGACCAGAAGGACGAGGGAGATGCACAGGGAAAGCACCAGGACATCTTGCTTCGTGCTCCCCTTCTCCTCTTTGGGTAACTCAGGGGTACCCCCTCTCCTCACCCTGCAGCTCCAAGGGGGTGTCTCTCCCACTGCACTTTCTGATACCCTGTCTCTAAGGTGGCTGCTCTATGGGCATCTCCTCCTTTTGACTGCTTTTGGATATCACCACCCCTCTTCTCTTTGCCTTACAGTCTCCCCTGCTGTCTCAGGTGCAGGAGAAGCCAATGGCAGGATCAGCAGCCTGGGAAGGATTTGAGGTCCTGTCCATGTGCCATTGTCCCCAGCACAGAGCAGGGCAGGCAAGCCCCGGTGCCGCTGTCACTGACACGTAAGGCACAAAAGGTGCCTGCACAGCTGGCCTGTCACACTGGGCCTGCTGCATCCAGGCTCAAACAGGAGATACACAGGTTTTTAGTTAACAGGGAGTCAACTAGGGCTTTCCTTTTCAAGGATGCATAGTGGAGACTGATAAAATTTTTATTGATTTATTGCCTTTGAAATGTGTGATGTCCATGTTTGTCCTAAATTATGTATATTTGTTAACATTTCATCTTTTCCTGGGCAACCAACAGAAATATATATACCTGTATTAGGAGGTGAGGTAAAGGGTTTATTGACTCATTTGAAATATTTTTTAATGGTGTAAAGTCAATACTTGTATTCAATATTCAATTTCATATAGCAAAAGAAAACATAAAAACAGGGCTATATAAACATCAGCACTACAACATGGTGTGGAAACAATCTCTGAAGAACCCACTATGTTGTCCAGCTCTTCCTGGAGCTTCTGACCCAAGAATCACAGGTCAGTACCAGAACATCACAGGTCAGCACCAGAACATCCCATGTCCTCTTGCTGTCATGCTGACCTCATTGATGAGGGACACAAAATGTGCTGTCAGTCCCTGGGAGTCACTGCAAGTGTCCAAGTGACATTTGTGTGGAATGTCCCCTGTGGGGAAGAAGAGCGCAGCAAGTCTCTTAGTGGTCACTTTGGTGCCTGAGAACCTACAGGCTTTAGAAAATTAAGTCTATCTGATTCTCCTCCTTTTCTATTTCAGTGTTTTCCCTCTACCTTGCATTTTACAGTGCTCTCCAAGCCCCAGCCCAGCCTGCAGACCTGTATGGGATCTTTTATCCAACACACCACCTTCAGGGTGGTTGTCACGTGGCAGTCCCACGATGCATGCAAGGAAAGGAGCTACAAGGACTGCACAAGTCACACAAAACCAAGCTAAATTATAGACTGCCTTTCCCTGGGTTCTGGTGACTTCAGAAGCACAGCAAGGGCCTCTATAACACTTACAAATTACTGACATGGTATTATTTCTGTGCAGGAGTAGGGCAATAAAGACACAGGGTGGGTGCCCCATGGAAGTGGTACCATAGGGGAAGACTTCATCATTTCCATGCAGGAATAAAAGAGCCAGGCATACCTTTCTGGGACATGTTTTGATGCAGGATTTGATATTTAGTGCCTGGATAACATTACTGACCTTCAGAGCTTTGCTGGAGTTGGTAAAGTAGTATCAAATAAAATACAAAGTTCTACATTTGCTTTCTCATGAAGATTTCTCTGTCAAACTGGGTCAACTTCTAAGTAAAGCAGGAGATCATTTTAGTCTGTCAGCACTGCAAAACTAGCCTGGTATTTGAAAATTACTTGTATGCTTGAAAATGTTGTGGACTCTGGATTTGGCAGGCAGTATTGTTTAAGATCTAATAGAATAGAATTCAAAACCTGAACCTTTCTGCTTTGCTTAGCTTACCATTATTTTAGCAAATGTTTATTTTGGTGGGGTTTTGGGCATAATATGAGCAAATAAATCTCTATAATGATATTTTTTACAATACTGAAAATAAAAAATAAGCCAACATTCCCCCAGTTTTTTAAGCAGTAGCATTTGCCACCTTTATAAAAATTCTATTATAGGCATGGAAGCAGATCGTAAAACTGCTCTGCCCAGATCTGCAGGGGAATCAAACAGATGGCAGATCCCACTGCAGTTTGGATGAAGATTTCATAGCTAGATAGACAAGAGAATAGTCAAGGTCAGTGACGAGGTGAAAACCATGCCCAGATTTTCTTCAGCTAGGAGCATGTACAGCCTCACAGATTTAGAGGAAATGCACCAAACACAGAAATTCCTTCACAACCAGGAGCAGATGCCCTTAGTGTAAGAAAATATTACAACAGGGAGAGAATGTGCTTGCTTAACTGGAAATTTTTAAAATTAAAATTAAAATTAAAACTATTTTTTCCAAATTTTTGTGTGTATATGTTAGTATGTATTTTTTAAATTTAGTTAAGTCTGGAGGTGGTCATACAACAGATTGTAAATAATATTATTTGTGAATTTTGACAACCAAAATGATTGTAAAATAATGGTTATTGTTATTCAATTAGTTCTGTGACCAACATGCATGTAGAGCTCTTGGCAGATGATTTTTTTCCTCCGTACTTGTGTGTTTTATGCCCTCACAACTCTGAATTGAGAAGTTATGGCTTTAAATGGAAAATTTCCTCCCTGATTTGTTGTGTTCTTTTAAAAACAAAAACCCCAAGCAATCTAGTTTGTGATATACATCAGACTCAGCTACACAGATCTGGAGGCTGTATTTCTCTCTTGTTTATGTCGTTAGTCTGGTTTTAGTTAATTTTCACTTCCAGATGTCTCTTGTGCATGTTGGGTTGTTTTTTTTTTTCTTGTGGTTAACAGGATATAAATTACCTTGATAGGACAGAGCTGTTTGCTCTGTTTCACTTGTTAATTTCTGGATACATTTTACTGAGCCTAATCCCTCATCATCACAAAATAGATTTTACTACAGTTATTTACTGACATGAAATATGCACAACTCAGTGAAGAATCACATTTGCAGTCTGAGTGCTTGTTTTTTCTTTCATTAAAAGGGCACAAAGACCTGCTCTGGCAAGGGCTGGGTTCAGCTCTCAGAGCACTGAGGAACACAAGGACTCCAGTTAGCCTGGCTGGAAGAACAGAGCTGTAGGCTACTGCAGTGAAGGCTGGCTCCTATATGCTAAGTTAGGACATTATCTGAGAGCAGATAGTGCTGGATGGCTTCATGGCCAGTATCTGCCTTCTGTGAGGGGCAAAGGTTTTGGTTTTACTTATTTTCAGTGAAAGAGGTGCTGTAGAGCAGCGACTTCAGACCTGCAGTGGGGTCTCTGCCAAGCCAATCACTCCTGCACTGCATCGTCTCCTGCTGAATCACTTCTTGTCCTGAGGTTTCCCTCTGGGGGAGCAAAGGACAGTGCTACTGTCCAGGCAGCTCCTCCAGTTCTTTCCCTGCAGGAGTTTCCAAAGAGGGGTGTTTGGGGTACAGTGGTGTCACTTGTGCCTTAGTGGACTTGAGCAGATCCCCACAACATTTCTTCAGTTCCAGGGGGATCATGTGCCTTTGCAGGTGGGCAATTCTGGGTTATATAAGGCACTGCAGCAATCAGATACTTCCTCCTGCTTTCCCAAAGAATTCTGCAGGGACACTCACACCTTGCACACAGGGATCGCAGGGCGCCTTGTGCTTTTCACTGGAGGCTTTGAGAACTTAAAGAGGGGAGATTCAGCAATCTTAGAAAAAGCCTGAGAACTGGTCCTCCAAGTAGAAAATCTGAGTGGCAGGGAGAGCCCCAGACCTGTTCTGTGCTGCCATTTTCCCATTGGTAGCACAGGGGTAAATAACATTCAACTCCAGCCCATCAAAAAGAATAGAAATGCTTCTAAAATTTTCCAAAGCTTAAAAAAATTCACAGAGTCTTTACTATTGCTTCTCTAGCCAAAAAAGGGCCCTGATTTAGGGACCTACTCTTTGCAGTTACCATTTCCAGACAGTCCTTGGTGGGGCAAATCAACTTACTGAAACATTTACTTAATTTAGGGACCAGGTGCAAGTGCTTTTAGGGCACCTTCCTCCTGCTGACCAGCTCACAGGAACACAGGTTGAGAGAAAAGCAGTCACAGAGCACATACCAACAACCAGCAGCACAGATGCACGTACCAACTGTTGTCACTGAGGTTCCATATTAATGGTTATTCAGACTTGCACTGACAAACACACTATTTTTGGTTTTGTGCTAGTCAGCCGAGGTCCTGAGCTCCTGCTGATCAAGGATCACGAAGGAGACGATGCAGCAAATGAGATTTGTATGCTGAAAGTCACTCGTGCTTTGAGAGCCTGCCAAAAATAATGTTTCAGAGGGCATGTATAACACTGCCAAAATCAAGCTGATGAATGGCTGTATCATTGAATTTGGATGCAGAATGAGGGTCAAGTTCGGAACAGTCTAGCAATAGGCCATTCATGCAATCTGAGCAGGATGGGATCAGGGCATTTTGTAATCAACACTTATTAAAGCCCTGTTTTATTCCAAAGTGCAGTAGAAAGAGGGCAGAGAAATTAAGTCTGGAAGGTAGAAGATAAGGGAAGTTTAGAGCCGTATGGTTCCAGGCTTATCTGTGTTTTTGGGAGTTTCCTCTAGTTAGGCACAGTAAAACAAGAAAAGGAAATGCTGATAGTGTCGTCAGAAATCTGTACACATCCAGGAGTGTGTTCTGCAACACTGGTGTTCACTCTTTTCTTGCAGTAGAATTGTTCATGGCTAATATTAATTCAAAACACGGGAATAAGAAGCCTGTAGATTAAATGCTGCATGCTATTTTGCCTGAAGATGTGAAGAGTTTGAATTTTAAAAATGACGCTTAGTTCTGAAAACGTACAGCATTGCATTTCATTTTTTTATTGAGGAATTTTATCTCCCTGGGTAACATGCAGGTGCTACAGCAAGAAGTGCATCACTTTTTCCTATCTAGAGAAAGATGGCAAAGAAAAGCAGAGATCAGGCACAGAGAGTGTCAAGTCTTGACTGAATACTCTTCCCTCTTAGCTTTTGCTTTTCAATCCCATTTGCATTTTTCTCTTTAGCCAGGAGGTGCTTTCCCATTGATTTTGGTTGCAAGAGCTTCTTTTATGACAAGTTACTTTGGACTGAAGCCAGTTTTAACCAATTTTATAGTCAAGGACCTTGTGACCAAGAAGAATATCACATTCAGGTCCACCATGACAACTGCTGAGAAGAAAACTGAGGGCTAACATAAGAGGCAATGCTGCCTAAAGCCAAGCATAGTTTGGCAAATTGCTATTACCTTATGGAAAGTGCAATATCATTTCTAACACATGCAAACAGCAGCTCATGGAGGTGTGTTGGGAGTGTCACGGACAATTCAGTTAAAATAACTGGATGTGTGGTAATTGTGGCTGTAACCTTCTGTGTCTTTTGTGACCTCAGTGGTATCTTATGCCTCAGTCATAAGCTCCCAGAGTGATGACAAGCCACTTCAAATCCACAGAAAAAGGCCCAGTCCACGGTGTGGAATTATATCCAGATGGCAACATAGCAGGCAGATGACTAAGAAAACCACTTAATGTAAATTAGTTGTTTGCACCCAGAAATCTCATGTGAGAGAGCTCATGATGCACATGGTTCAATGGAAGACAGATACAATAAGGGAATAACAAACATGTAATTAAATAGAGTTTGCAGCTGAGGCTGTCTATCCAAAATCATCTGCTCAGTGTTGCCATAGTACCTAGTGATGGACAAATCCACCCCTTTGTACCTGGACATACTGGTTTAATAGATATTTGTCAGTTCTACATCTATGCTTAGGTTACTAAATGACTTGTATGAGGCAAATTAAATCTCAAGGCAGAATATTACATTAGAAGCATTAGCTAAGCCTTACAGACCCGAGTAATTGCAGAGCTATTCCGAGTCACGAGTGATGATTTATACGTATCTTTTCATTAATTTATTGCCTGCCCCTAAATCGGAGAGTTGCTCTTCAGGAAAAATGTCTCAGTTAAAATAAGAACCCAACTCCAGAAGACAGAGGACTTTGATTCAAGATAGCAAGGACGGTAATAAGGATTGAAGAGCTGCAAGTGATGTATTAGTTTGCAGTTTGAATTCAGCTCCAGCAGAAATCTTGCCAAGATACCCAATTCTCTTTCCACACTTATCTCTGGACAGCAGGGCTGGTAGCTGTCCATTTCACCCGGACAGGAGTCAGATTTTGAACTGTGTACTAAATAGTTATCAGTGTCTCCCTTTCCCAGCCAAACAAGTCCATCTCAGTGATCTCTAAGGTCAAAGCCAGAGTGGGGCAGTGCACAGAAAGAGTTTGTACTTAGCTGCACCCTTCTGCCCAGCTTCTGCTCATTCTGTGCTCTGCTCAGGACTACAAACAGCTTGATTCTGGTCAAGGGCTTCACCACTTCTCAAGGATTCCTCCTCTTCCTCATCACCGCCAGGCATCCGTCATGTGGGTCTGGACTGAAAGTGTTGGCTGCTTTGTTCCCTGATCTCCCTGTGCTTCCTCACACTCTCCCAAATACCCCCTGCCCACACAGCAAGGGTTAAACCACGTTGGTACCAATTTCTGCAGCATGGATTTGTCTGTGTGCAAGCACTGATGAACTCTCCACATTTCCCCGTGAACAAACAGTGGCAACTCAAATGTTTGCTGGAGCACAAAAGGGATTTAAGCCTGGCTGAGCAAGACCTCTGTCTGCTGAGGCACAAGTACTTAATGGGATCTTTCTCCATCATTTTCCCAGTTAATTTCCAGCTTTATACTTGTCTAATTATCTAATTGATGAATCACTGTCAATGTCTATGATCAGAAAACACTGATAGTCACTAGAGGGAAGTATATTTCATTGTCCCAGGCCACACTGAGGGTGATGATGTTGCAAAGCCTGGAGGGTTAAGGTCAGCCTTCATAGGAAGGAGGAAGAAGAGGTGGCTATACTTTCATTAGACAAAGAGGTCACATTTTTAAAGGTCAGACCTCTCATCTTCAATTTCCTAGCTACAATCCAACCAGTGCTTTGAAATGCATTGCTGCTCTAGCTGTAAATAACAAAACCTAAATTTAGGCCAGTTTATGAAGCAGCACTCAACACTATAGCTTTCATGGCATCTCCTCTTTTGAGACCTGTAAAAAGCAAATTTATCCCAAGGGGTGTTGCCTTGCAACAGGTGTCAGATTCTCTTAGAATCTGAGATTGGAAATGAACATCTTGGCAATGGTGAAAAGTGCTTTGTGTTTGGAGAGCAGCAAGTTAAATGCCTAGCCTGCATCCATTTTTCCTGCTTCAGCTGTGCAGCAGTGCTAAAAACAGCCCCAAACACCAACAGCTTGCCTGCTTTTATGAATTCAGGTTGCCCTAATTGATAGGGCTGTATGTGCATGTATATAAGCAGCTACTCTGGGTGAATGGGGAGAAGAGCTCCACCTAGAAAATCTGGAGTGTGTTTTTGGGCTGGTACTGGCTTACAGGGACATTGGCAAAGGTTGGCTAATGCAGCTGCAAAAAATGTGTCTCACACATCAGAAAACAGGACTGTGATGCATCTGGAGTAGCCATCTGTGCTTTATGAATAGGGGAGCGGGTCGTGCTGCTGGACACAAAGTACAGCTGTATATGTTGTTTATGGATAATGGGGAAGAAGGGCCATATGGATAGACTTGTCTTTGCCATATGAAGCAGGCCTGCCTTTGGAATGGTCTAACCTAACCAGCTCAGGCCTTTTTTATAGACTTTATCAAACTGAATAATAGAGCAAACATAATTTGAAAGCAAGCATGCTGCTTAGTTTATTTACAAAGCTAATAAAAATGCAAAAAATATAGTAATCAAATTATGTTCTCAAGTAAAAATGAATCAATAGATTAATAGCTTCAAAGTGCTTCCGTACCAAATTAACACAATAAGCAATCAAATCAAATGATGAGGCTGTCACTTTCACTCTCAGTCCTTGTCACTAATGAAGTAATGCTAAGAGAATCAGAGGAAGAGTTGTTTGCTTTCAGATCAAAAGTATCTGGCATCCTACCCAAAAATATTTCTTTCACTCATGTGGGGAGCAGGGCAGGTTGCACCACCTGTTTGGTCTGGACTTGGAGCCTTACCAAGCAAGAATGAGAGAGGTGACCAACATTCCTCTTTCAACATAAACAGTGCTCAGCTATCCAGGTGTAAACAGTGATTCTTGCCATAACATTTTTTAAAGTCCTGTGGCTGTTTCAGGTTGATGGATGTCATTACCAGTTCCCCTGTCCATGCACCAGTTTGTGGGATAGTAGATCCACCCTCCAACACAGGTGGGATTGCTAAATACTGCATGCTGGCAGCTTTAGAACAGCTTTTGTCCTCAGCAGAACTTCCCGACTAACTCAGCGGAAGGCTGACAGTTAATTTATGAAGCTGTGTAAGGTGTTTCTCCTTGAGCTGTACACAAACATTTATTTGTAACTGGGGGAGGAGAGTGGCAGGAGGAAGAGAGACATTACTTGGACTAAAGTCAGCCTGGAAGAAGAGCAACTGAGTGAGGAGCTTGCAGCTGTGTCTGGGAGCTGGGCAAGTGCACCCTGGCCTGTGCTGGACCATCCCCAGGAGCCAGGCAAGTTCCCACTGGCCCAGGCTGGATCATGCTGAATTCCTGGAGCAGAACTGCTCAGATGCCACTTGATTCACTGCTGCTGACACACCAGTTAACAGGAGACAATAAGGGGAAAAATAGAGAGACCTGGAGAACGTACTGCTCAACAATCCCCAGGTGAATGTGCAGTTGGAGAGGCTGTGCTTCCTGCTGACCACTGTGTTTCCTTCCTGAAACAAAACTGAACCCCAGTGAGTGCTGGGGACAAGAAGGGCTGGGTTTATCCTCTATTGGGAGATGCTGAGAAAAATGTTTCTGGATGTTTCTGTCACTAAAATATCTCACTAGGAGAGTACAAAGGCAGATACTAGTGAGTTTATCAAAAGAAAGAGCTTTCAACCCATCAGGGAGCAACAATGTGCTGTCCAAGGAATATGAAGATAAGCTACTCTAATTTCATGCTGTGTTATTTTATTCCATAAGACAAACTATTACTTGCTTTCATAAATTTATAACGGTGACCATACAAATTATGGTTTGATGTCACAGTCAGTCTCTTGGCTTAGCTAGCAGGGGAGAGGAAAAGGTAATTGCAAAATGTACAATGACAATAAAACAGTAAAGCTAGGTGGTTATGTTAGCCATTATTTCTGATGTGTGAATGTTTCCACTACAGCTAATTTTCGAGAGGAAATTGAAAATTTCTTTTAAAGAAAAATCCTTCCTGGAATCCTGATAAGGGCTAGAGGAAATGAGTGGTAAAGCCTCATGGCAAGTTGGGTAAGCAGCATGAACAAGTGGTAGCAGGGAAGTTTGCTGGGATGTCACTTGTTGCTGCCTGACAGCTTCAAGGGGAGGATGTCGGTCAAGGATGGACTGTGACGAGAGCAGGCACCAGCCTGGAGGTCCTTGCTGGGGGAGTAGTTGGAGTGTTGCAGTGTTTGGATATGCAGTAAACAGACAATGCAGGAAATCAGTTCAACAATGCTCCTCTGAGCAGATCACCATAAGCAACAACCAGAAATTTCTAGCAGACAGTGAGAGGAAAGCCCCCACATCAAATCTGTGTGGGTGGTTAGCAGGAGCACAGTGACCTGCTTCTTTTGGATATTCTAAAATGTTGGGAAGACACTGAAGACAACCTATCTGGGACAGTGGCATTGACTTTAGTAACTCTTTAAAGCGAAGATGAGCCAACATCTGGGTTGTGGTACAAAATAAGATGTTCTAGGGCATTCTGACTATTGAAGTAGGTGCTTGTTTAACATGGCTGGGAATACTGTTATTAAAATAAATATTTGTTGCTAAGATACCCTGTTAGTTCAATAGCCTTGAAATCTAGTTTGTGTCATTGGACTGGAGGTGCAGATATTTTATAGATATGTCATTGCGGGGATTTCAGGCAGACCTAGGAGGCAGGGAGGGAACTCCTCAAACACTAATAAGAAATAAAACAGCTGCTAGCAGCAGCTCTGACCTGCAGGGCAAAGCTATCCTTGGAAAGCAAGCAGCTCTCTGAGTGGAAGGAAGAGCAAGAAGGAAAACAGTGCTAAGAGAGAAGGGAGAAAAGGAGCAGGATGAGCCACAAGGGAAGGGAGCAAACTGCCTGGTAATGCCACCTCATTTAGGCTTTGTTCACATCAGCCCCTGAGGAGGAGCAGCAGAGGCAGAACTTGGAGGCAGAGGGGTGCTCTGGCAGTCAGGATCCCTCATCCTTACCACAGAACACACAGGGGTTTTACCTGAGTCTGACCCTGAATATGTCCTGTGAGCTGAGGTCCAGTCAGTGTCTGGAGCACCACAGATGTTCTCCTACAATGTGTCTGCCAGAATGAGTATTGTCCAAGCATGAACAAGCACCCAGATATTCAGTTCTTCACCCTGAAGCGCCAGCATGGCTGGGCACTGAACAGGCTCCCCAGGGCAGTGGTCACAGCTCCAAGCCTGACAGAGCTCAAGAGGTGTGTGGACAGTGCTGTCAGGCACATGGTGGGATACTTGGGGCTGTCCTGTGTGGGGCCGGGAGCTGGATTTGGATGATCCTTGTGGGTCCCTTCCAACTCAGAATATTCTATGATTCTAAGACTTAATTTAGGTCAGCACCAGCCTGCTTCTCAGATCTTTAGCCCGTGGTATAGAAACATTTATTCCAGCCTTCCTAAAGCAAATTCTCTCTACCATTTAGAGAGGGCAGAAGGCATCCCTAGAAGCTTCCAGATATTAATTCAGGCTCTTTGATTGAGCGTCTCTCTTTCTCTCCATTGATAATTTAAGAAATGAGTAGGAAATGCTGGATGACTCATTCCACCAGAGGTACTGCTTTTCTGAGGAGGATCAGCAGCTTTTTAAAGAAAAGGCAGTGGCATTAGCTCATCTTTTTCTTCATCTTCCATCTCACCATTTAATAAGACTAGGGGGTGGAAAATGTGCCTTGAATGAAAACAGCTTTGGCTCTGTGCTTTCCTCAGCCCGAGAAGATCTGGTTTTGTCTGATATGAGAGCATGCCAACCTCAGCATGGAGGGGAGCCAGGGAGGGAGCGTGAGGAATCCTCTGTCCCTCCAGCTGGCAGGGGATCCCTCTGCAATCCTTAAAGGGGTCCAGCTCCCAAACCTCATGGGGCTCAGCAGGAAAGCTAGCAAGAGGGAGTCTGGGTCTCATCTGGGAAGTAGTAGGAGGCTGTGTTCTTTGCAATATGTCAATAATAACAAAAGTAGTCACTGAGCAGGACCCAGGGTGTTTTGGCACAAGTCACTGACTGCCCTTAACTGGAGCAATTTTGCTCTTGGCCCTTCTTCTTCTGGCTCTATCACTCTCACCTTCTAACCAGAGACTGGTCAGGGTAATCAGAGAGATTCTTTGCATGTTCAGGTGTCTGTCAGAACAGGTCCCGGAGTTGTACTGTTCCTGCTCACACTGCTGAGCACCAGAACAGCCCCAGTCTGCAGATCTTAACAGAAAGCACAGGAAAGCTTGAAAAAACATCATCCCTCCCTTGCTAGAGACTGACTCAAAAGGGAAAGCACAAACGGAAAGGACCAGGATTGAGTCCTGTTTTCAACCACAGAAGTCCTGGGGCAGTGCTGGCACACACAGGAAATTTACCACACATTCTCCCTATTTCTTGGTGCTTTAGCAGATGATACTAACATCTGTATTCCTCAAGTTAATGCATAGGACTTCATTACAAAAGGTTTTGTCAGATGGTAACCCTTCTGTGGCAGTTTAAGATGTTATTGCTCCAGCTGTCTGCTCTGTCCCTCTGTTCAAAGTCACAACCTTTTAAGAATCACCAGAAGGAGACGTGCACCTGCCTACATCTGTTCTCATTCCCAATCCTGCACATTAAGGCCTTCTATTAATGCCATGGATCAAAATTTGGAGCCACCAAAGAAGAGGTGACATTTCCTTCACTTCACATTGCTCAGGGGGTGATAACCTTTGCAACTGGGAGTGAGTGACAGCAGGATCTGGTCACACATTAAAGCAGTTGCTCGAGTTTCTCAAAGCTCATGTGTGGCAATCGGAAGCTGGGCTGGCCCTAGAAGGACTTTCCTTACACAGCAATCCAGGTACAGTTATTTGAACAATACAGTTTGTTCTTGGATGTGTAGCTGTATCACCATTCCTGCTCTCCGTGCTCCTAAAGAAAGCAAAGCTCTATTTTATGAGCAAGCCAAACTCTCCCAGAAAACACGAACTCTCACCAGTGTAACTGGATCTGCACCAGAGGCTTCTGCTGACACAGTTAAGACAGTTAAGGATTATTCTGCTTTTCTCTCCTATCAACCCACCAGGCTGGAAAATATCTGTTGTAGAGAGCAGAATAAAAGCAATCACAATAGTTTGTCTTTTCTGTGGTGCTCCAATTTAAACAGGATCACATGGGCAGCATCCGTGGGTGCAGCTTTACTGCAGAGATCGATTTCAGCACCCTGAAGAATTTGACCAGGGGTAATGTAGTGTGGCTTTAAAATTAGAAAGCCCAATTACAGCCAGGCTCTGTCTGCACAGCTTCTGCTTTGGTGGTTGGAGCCAGCAGCCTGTTCACATGAGGGCAGAGACCTGCCAGGGATGCCCCATGGCCAGCCTGTGAAAACAAAACATTGGGAGTGCACATGAAGGGGAGCACACAGTACATGTAGCTGCTGTGCTGTCTGCTTGTATAACCATTTTTTACTCACAGAGGAGTGATTCTGGCAGAGTATAAATACTGCCATAACAGTTCTGAGAGCAGTGCTGAAGGAGAAATATGTGGTTTAGCAGGGATGGCTAGTGAAGCACTTATGTCACCTCCTCGCAGGGTGATGGAAATATTGTATTATCACTAACCTATCCTGGGAAATGGAAGTCCTCCATCATTTTCCTTGTCCCTGTGCTTTAATAATGAGAGTGGTGAACCATATGGTGTCCTCTACAGACTAAGAATATGTGGACAAATTTCTAAATTCATTAAAGCCAAGCAGGTAAAATCTTGATCCTACTGACTTCAGTGGGGCCTGGATTTTACTTTATGTTCACAAACTTGCCCATGTGTATAAAGTCCTTTTGTACTGTCCTCTGCCCTTGTGTAATAGTTAACTTATTTTCCAGTATTAATGTTTAACATAGATTTTTTCCCCTAAAAAAAAAAGAGTTTTTAATATAGAGCTAATTGATGCCAGCTGTGCCCTGAGTTGCTGGTAACTGAACCATACTTCCTTTGCAAAGGGGTGATGCATGGGGGTGGTATTATCTGACCCTGGGACTGGGAGACAAAGAATCCACTGTGTCATTGCCCACCACTCCTGCAGCTGTTTAAAGCAGCCAGTAGTAGTGGAATCTTCCCCCATTCCCCACCAGTGACAGCCTGTGCTCACCTTCCAGTGAGGTGAAGGATGGCCCTTTTTGCTGACCACTGGAGATGATGTCCATGGATACCCATTTTCTCATCTTGCCTTTCCTAATAGCTCCCCAGTAGCTTCAGGCATTTCACTTATTGTCCCTCCCCTTTTTCTCGTATTTATAAACCAGGGACCACATTTATACACTCTTTCAGCTGTTATGATGGCTATTAATTACTGTTCAGGCACTGCTCTGAAATTAATGCATTGTGTAAGTACTAGTGTAATTTAATTATTGAATTTCAGAAGTATTTGACTCTTTGGGCTATTTTTAACTCTTGTTTCTCAGTCTGTATAGAAAACACACATATTTCTTTCAGTCTGCAGAACTCTGGCTTAATGGCAAATGGTGTCTCTCCCTTGAAGCTGGATGTTACAGAAATATGAGACTTTCTCGATGCCTGTAAACCAGAGTAAAGTTTGCACCATATTATACACCCACTAGTGCACCTTCTTTCTTCCTATCTCCTCCCTTCCTTGCTTTGCATGGAATGGTCTGGTTTTCTCACCAACTGCTACATTAGACCTACCTGGAGGTTCTGCCTGTCTGGAAACACCTTGGTCTTAAGATTAACCTGCCCCCAATCTTACTTTCAAAACTCATTCAGTTTCTGTCTTCCAAACTCATGCCAATTTCTTAATTTCTTTTCAAACTAAGGAAAATAAATTCTGGGATTTTTTAATGATTTATGACCAAAAACCATTGGGGATTTAGCTGAACTCTGTGTTCCCCTCTCAAATAGAGGGTTTGAGGGTTTGTATATTGTCAGATATGTCAGTCATGGCTGGGCTGAATGGATGTTGCTTGGTCTCTGTGTCTTCACTGACTCATGATGTGGATTTTGTGTATGTGTGCTCATGGAAAGAGGCAGAGACCTTCACTTGTCCCAGTTTTGTCCTGCTCCCTCAGGAACACTGAGAAAGAGCAGTGCCTGTGCTGCAGGGACCCTGGGGACCACCACTGAGGGAGCTGTATTTGCTGGATTCCTCATGTATTTGCTGGATTCCCCATTGTCATTATCATACCTCCCCTGCCTGATGTATTTTGGGTTGTTTCCATGGTCCAGAGAAGAACAGCACTTACTCTGTGAGGAATTCAGAAGGACCTTGTTCTCCATGTCTCCAGCAGCCAGGGCGAACAGGGTCCTAATATTTGTAGCCAGTTAAAAGGAAAAAAACCCCTCATATTTGAAAAGCCATAGCGAGGATTTAGGGGAATGGATGAGAATTGCATGCTCAGCTGCTCATCTTTAAAACCAGATAGGATCAATGTTCAGACAGCAAAAGGTTGTAATTAATTTCTCTACTGGATATTTCTCTTTTACAGACTGTTTTTGTGAGTTTACAGAGGCTAACTCAAGAAATGCCCATAATTTCTCAAATTCTCAAATCTGTGTGCTGCCAATAACTCTGTTCTGGGTGTACTGAGTGATACCTGGAAGGCCCAGTGAGCACCCTCTGCCAGACAAATAACACAGTCGCTGCAAATGAACCTGAGGAAAAGGAGACCGGTGTGTTTATACTGGAGTGGAAGGAGGGCCAGGAGTCTTCTCAGACTCTCTCCTAACCCAGCTGTTGTCCCTGAGATCCCTCTGCCTCAGGGGAGGCACAATTCAGGGTGCTATAGAGCCTTCAAGGCCTCAGGGAGTATCTTTTTCCAGAGGAGCTGTAGGAAGAAAACATAAATGTAGAAAGTTAGGAAGGAACACAGAGCCATCAACCAGTTCCTCTGGCCTAGTCCCTGAGAAAGAGGCCAGAGAGGCAGACCCAAACAAATGACCATTGCTCCACCCTTGTCTTGATATATGCACAAAGCCAAAAGTCAGTTATATTTCTGTGGAAAAAAATAATCTGTACAATATTTTTTGTCCCAGAAAAGCCAAAATACCTGGAAAGGGCTTCTCTCCACTGGAGGGGTGGTTCTGAGCATGCTGAGAATGGCAAGACTGGGGAGAAGAAAAGCCTTTAACAATATAGGAGCAAAAATGAGGAGAACTAATGGCAACCAGCGTGGCTCTGTGCTTGTAAGGAGAAATGCATGGAAAGGACAAGAACAAAATAGGAGACAGAAATAGCTGTACTCTGTACCCAGTAGCTACAGAAAAAAACCAATACTTTGAAGTATGAAGTGAGGGTTCTGTCTTCCTGGTAAGATAAAACCAAGTGAAAGGGTTTTCCACTAGGAAATGAAGGGATAACCTGTTGAGAAGAGGGTGTCTTGAATTGCATCATATTTTCTTGGTACGACAGTTACTGTGTTGAGTCTTGAGGTATGAATCATGCTGCAGTAGGACAAATAGTTAAATGGGTCTGAATAATTAAGCACATCTGAACGGAAAGGAAGGAGTGCTGGAGACTGAAAAATGGGAAATTGTCATTCCACAGAGAAAAGGGTTTGAGTAACAGTCAGATCGACTCTTTATACATTCCCAGCATGTCCATGCAGCAGCTACAGCAGTAATGTAGTAATCAGTTAGAGTCAGGGTGCATTTGAGCTGTTACAAAATACATGGTTTGATTTGGTTCCATACCACAGCTCTTCTGCTATTGCTGTTATGGTTTTCTATCAGTATATAATATTCTGCCTAACTGTATTTTAATAGCACACTATGGGCAGCTCTGTGCTCTGCTGAAAACACAATATTTAAACAAAGAACTGGGAATTTTTAACCCATTCATATTTTATGGCCAAGATGATTGAATTTCTTATAGCACATCAATAGTTTTCTGCAGAGGTCACAGTGGCCTTTCACTAACAGGCAGTATAACAAGTTGGTCCATTATAATATGGCCCCATCTTTCAAAGTCTGAAATATGGCAGCTGAGAAGTAGAAAGGTAGACAACACTAGGGACTTTCACAGAGACTTTCTGAGGGGTCAGACATTAATTTTTCACAACACAGGCAGAAATGTGCAGTGGTTATTGCTTCAGCTTCCTACTGGTGCGTGAGTGGACTCATTCACTGTTTGGCCTCAGCCCCAGCTGAGTTCAACATCACACAGAGATGGATTCATTGGTCCTTCCAGCTGTAGCACACTGTCCAGCCCACTTCCCAGACACCTCTGAGCTGCTTCCTAGCCCTGAGCATATAGAGGCTACACATGAAGGAAAATAAAGCCATTCATAGCTTTCACACTGAGGAAGCTTGGAGGACAAGCCCTCTGACTCGGACTGCTCTGCTGCTGCCATGGCAGAGCTACGAGTCTGTTCCAGCTCCTGCACAGCTGCTGATGCACATGCCCAGCAACAAGGCTACCAAAAGCTATCATTAGCAGCACTTAAACACAGCAGTTTGGAAGCAGCATAGGAAAACACAAACCCTCTGATTGCAGGAAGCTGGGATTAAGTCCTAGCACCCTGGGAGAAAGCAAAACTCGTGTTCTGATATCCCCTTTCAGAACAAGTCGGGCTCTCAGCTGCTGTGGTGACATGTGGCTGAGGATGCCATTAATAGAGAGGGTGTGACATCTCACTGAAGTCACATCTCCAGACTGGACATGAGCATGTCATCTGCAGTTAAACGGGATACAAGCAAGACTCGGTGTCAGGATGTGTTCCTGGATGGCACAGTCATGGAAGTGACCACCTGTCAGCTGTGCATTCTTTGGGAATGTGGCAGCAGGTCTCCGTCAGCCGTGAGGACACATGACAGCACATCAAACTGTGATGCTGTAGACATGCCTGTAGCATGACTAAGAAGGGATGTCCAACACAAACTGGGCACATTCTAATTCACCACAGGGCCAGACTTGTATCAAATCATGTGATACCCCATTTAAATTAACCAATTTTTTAGTTCTTGGTAAACCCAAACTTCTGGTTTATGTGGATGTAGCTATATCTTTGTGAGGCAGGAATTGTCCCTTCTATCCTCTTTGGGCTTTCCATTTTGTACTGATAAACCCCAGAGCAAAATCTCATTAGTGTCTTCTGAAAATAGTTCACAGAGTTGTGGTTTCCATCAGAGCAGCTGATTTTGTATTCCAGGCTCGGTGAGCATCACACAAACCAGCATAGGGGCTTGGCACAGCAATACTCACCTCTTCCAAGATGATTTGCCTGTCAGGCACCCATGTAAATGGCATCGTGTCTGTGATAAGCAACTCTACCCTCATTATCCTCTCTTAAAAGCCTATACCACTTCCTGATTAATTCAAGAGGAGCGGATAAGGGCCCTGTCATTTTACATTGCTTAATGCTTTCCTTTACAAAAGACCATCGTGACGTTTCACCAGAAACTTTCATATATTCAGTGTTTTGCCGGGGGGGGGGGGGGTTGAGGGGAGGAAAAGCAATAAAAAACCCTTCAGATATTAATTAAGAGAACCAATAAAGAAAAGGAAGAGAGAATAAAAAGTAATGTCATTCATGCAGAAAATCAAAGAAAGACTTTGGTTGTGTTTCTGTCCTTTTAAATCTAACCAACACCTGTGGTTCCAACAACTTCCATTACTATTTTTTTAAAATATATTAATCAACATGGATATGCTCTTTTGCCCTTTGCAAGCACCCTGTCACAACTTAACAAGACTTCCATGACAAAATGCCCCTATGAGCAAAGTGATGCTATTGTAGTAAAAAAAGGCTGAGTCTAGTTTCACTTGGACAAAACTGTTAGACGTCATTTATTCTCAAAAGAATATTTACCATTTTACATAAGATATTAAACTTTCATAACATCTGGTGATAACACTTTAACAGAACCGACTGCATAGCTCACATCAGTTAACTACTGAATTTCATAAATTTTTGTCACCTTTATTCTCATTATATTTCCTTCTCTCATATTTCATCCTGAAACTGTTGACTTGGATTTTATGGAACCAGGGAAAGAAATTCGTCTTTATTTTCTTTCCTCCCATTCTCTTCTTTCTTACATTTATTTCTTTACCTTCCAAATTTACCTCCCACTTTTCTGTTCATGTTGTCTGTGCCATTTATCAATTGCGAAATAATAACAAATGAATTATTGTGTAAGTATAGTGATCTGTGTCCCTGACTTGCTGTTGCACAGGTTTGTTTCTGGTTCCATCACAAAATAATATTCCTGAAGATTTATATCTCTTACGTAATACAAAAGAAGTCTGAATTGGCTTACTGGTGATGTCAAGCTTAATTACTGATATCCTCTCACATAGCTTCCTCTTCATAGACATTACACATGTCTAATGATGCTTGCACTGTCATGAATAAGATACTTAATCTCAGTTTAAAGGATACTTGACCTCAGCTTTTCCTTAATTACATTACATTACATTTTATTTGCTTATACAGCACTTTTAGTATCAAACACTGAGGGTGTGTTTAATTTTCAAAGTCTTTTCTTCCAGCATCAAGTTATATTACTTTTTACCTTGCCAATAGCTAGTAATTGCTTGATTAGTGGTAGTTTCTAATTGAGCTATGAATTTTTTTCTTCAGTTATTAAATATACTATCACAAACCCTCTTCTAGGACCACAGGTATAAATTTAACAAATACATGGAAATGGATGAATACTCATGTATAAATATAAATATTTAAAGTTATATGGTGAAATTGTGTTAACAACGAGTTCTTGTATATATGAATAGATTTGTGTCCTGATTTTGGCTGAGACAGTTAATTACTTCTCAGTAGCAGGTACAGTGCTGTGCTTTGGGTTCAGTATGAGAATAATGTTGATAACACACTGATGTTTTGGTTGTTGCTAAGTTGTGTTAATCCTAAATCAAGGACTTTTTAATGCCTCATGGTCTGCCAGTGAGGAGGTACACAAAAAAACTGAGAGGGAGCATGGCTGGGATGGGTGCCTGAAATTAGCCCAAGGGATATTCCATATCATAGAACATCATGCCCAGGATATAAACTGGGTGAGTTATCTGGAAGTGGGGCTAATCAAGGTTTGGGATGGGGTCTGGCATTGGTCAGTGGGTGGTGAGCAATTTTATTGTGCAACCCATGTTTTCCCTTGAGTTTTAATTATTTTTCATTATCATTATTGTTATTTAATATTATTATTATATTTTACTTTGTTTCAATCATTAAAATGTTCTTATGTCAACCTACAAGTTTTACTTTTGATTCTCCTAACCATTCCACTGGGGATGGGGGTAGCAGGGAGGGTGTGAGCAAGCAGCTGTATGGTGCTTAGTTGCCAGCTGGGTTTCAACCACAACAATCCTTTTTGGTGCACTATGTGAGGCACAATGGGTTGAGATGACAGATCTGACCATAGTGTATTAAATGAAAGTTGTTATAAGCATTCATTGTATTGGTTCAATAGTTGCTGGTTGTAATGTTGATTTGTTTGCTCTCACAGTTGTTGGATTTTATCCCAGGGTTTTGTACTGTAATATCGGTAGTACCTTACTTGCAATATGTGTTCCCTGTGGTAATGTTTATTGACCTTGGGGCCTGGGCTAATATTATCATTGAGGGGTATTTTGTAGTATTGGCTTATTATATGCTAGTGTTGCTGGTCAGCAAACCAATCTGGTGAACATATTCAGTATTGCAATCACCTCTACTTTGGGACTCATCTACTGGGTATGACCTACTGTGAATGATTAATAATCATCCTTGTGGCCTTTCCACCTCAGAACATCAACCTGTGGGGGAGATAGATTTCTGCATCTTCCATCCTTCTCTCCTTCCTTCTCCTCCAGGCTGATTACCATACTGTTTGAAAATTTTAAAGATTTTTAATATCCTTTGAAAACCCCCTGAAAGCTAGCTGTTATTTTTGCTAGGAACCAGCATGTTGCTGCATATGTTTCAGGTCTTGTTTAAGGTCAGGTAGTTAACTAAGAATATCACCTAGAGATCTGCCCAAAGGGTGGATAGTTCTGAGTGGCGGGGTGTGTGGGATGTTATGGGCAAGTACCTGGGGCAGTGAGCACCTCCAATATGTTTGCACCTCACCCCTGAACAAGTGCAGAATCAAAAATACTAGTAAAATATTTGAAAAAGGTGTGCTTTCAGCCTGGAACCTCAGAGAGGACCCAAACCACTGCAACATGTTGGGGCCTGGCCCAGGCCTATCAAGTGATGTTCAGCACTGTTCAGTACCCTCAGGGGGAGAAGAAGGTCTCTGGACCTGACAATAAGACAATACACACTGTAGCTACTCTAACCATTATGACAGACACTGTGACTGCTCTAAACCCCAGTGACAGATGCTGCCACTGAACCAGAGAACCAACATGTGCCAGTATCAGTTGCCCCTGTACAGAATCAGAAGAAATGCGCACAAAAGTCATACTGTAAAAAGGCTTTAGCAAAAGCAGTCAAGGAGGACAAGAAAGTCAGAGAGGGAAAAGAAGATGAAGAAGCAATGCCATCACAAGGGCCATTTTCAATGCCATTACCAAGGCCATTACATGGGCTATCACAGGAAAGGGAAGAAGAGACAGAAGAGTCAACCACCACTCAATCCGTAATCTTGAGTGAGCTGCGAGAGATACAAAAGGATTTCATGACTGGTCCAGAGGCTCCGTACATCCTTGGCATAGACTATCTCAGGAGAGATAGTCTATGCCAAGTCTCAAGGACCCTAAAGGGTGTTGGTGAGCTTTTGGTGTAGCTACATCAGAGACAGAGGAAATTAAACAGTTGCCCTCTTTGCCTGGTTTCTTAGACAGCTCTTCTCTTGTGGGGTTGCTGAAAGTTGAAGAACAGCAGGTGCCAATCACTACCACAGTGGTGCACAGGAGGCAATATCACACCAACCAAAACTCCAGAACTCCCATCCATAAATTAATTCATTGACTGGAAACCAAGGTATGATCAGCAGGACCTGCTCACACCCTTTAGCAGCCCCACATGACAGTGTGAAAGTCTAAAGGGGAATGGAGATTGACAGTAGACTATCGTGGACTCAATGAAGTTACACTGCCTCTGAGTGCTACTGTTCCAGACATGCTGGATCTTCAGTATGAACTGGAGTCAAAGGCAGCCAAGTGGTGCCACAGCTGATATTGCTAAAGAGTTCTTCTCAATCCCTTTTGCGGCAGTTCAGGCCATAGTTTGCGTTCACTTGGAGGGGAGGTCAGTACACCTGGCATCAGCTGCCCCGGGCGTGGAAACACAGCCCGACCATCTGCCATGTACTGATTCAAACTGGAACACCTGAAACACGCTGATGATGTTATTGTGTGGAGAAATACAGTAGAAGAAGTTTTTGAGAAAGAGAAGAAAATAGTCCAAATCCTTCTGAAAGACAGTTTTGCTATAAAATAAAGAAAAGGGTCTTGCACAGGAGACGCAGCTTTTTGTAATAAAATGTCAAAATGGACATGATTGATCCCAGTGGATGCTATTAATAAGATAACAGCAATGTCTCCACCAACTAACTAGAAAGAAACACAAGCTTTTTAGGTATTGTGAATTTTTGGAGAATGCACATTCCAAATTACAGTCTAATGGTAGGCCCTCTCTATCAAGTGACCCAGAAGAAGAGTGATTTCATATGAGACCCAGAGCAATGACAAGCCTGTGAACAAATCAAGCAGGAAATAGTTAATTAAGTAGCCCTTGGGAGCCCAGGCCCTAATCATGACAGCTTGGAAATAAGCTGGGGCTCAATATAGAAAGAAATAAGAGACCATATACCATTACACCTGACTGAAATCAGACTGTTTACTTGTATACTGTGCAACACTTTTTCCTGGGTGTTTAATCAGACTCCAGACTACTTTGGCATTTTTTACTGTTCATTTGTATACTGAATAACATGGTAGCTCTAAAGGCAACAATAGACTCCTAAAAATTTCTCCATTCCCTCAAAAATATATTATCATAATGAAATTGATTGCTTCTTAAAAAAGAAAGCACCACAGTATAAATAATTTCTTTTTCTCTTACTAAAAGTAGTTTCACTCCTCTGTTTTATAGCAAAAACAAAGGCTATAGATAATAAGAAAAGAATTTGCCATTCAATACAATGAGAATTGGCTGATTTACTCTGTAAGGATTCCGATAGATCTTTATGATAGTTTTGGAATCATGTCCTCAGAAGAAAGGCTAGGAGTCCAAATGCAAGTATCTGGCAACAAATTATATGTGGAATAGGCAGAACAACAATGAGAAATAAAAATGTACAATGAGAAGGAAAAATTAAATAAAATTATAACCATTTAAGAAAAAGTGATGAAAGTCATGAGTACAAGATGTTAGGATCCAATTAGAAGAGATGCCTGCCTGAACCAAGGTGCAAACGAGACTAGTAAAGAAAGCAGAGATGAAAAAGGAATGGCAAAAGTAATATCAAACAGGAAATAATTTGCAAGTTAGTATAAAAACACAGTTACCAATTCAAGGAAGTATTCAAATCTAAGAGGAAAATGTATATTTTGGTTATACTCCTGCAATTCTTAACTATATATATACAGGCAAATGTAGTGGGCTGGAGGCCAGGCAGCCACCAAAGCTGCTCTCTCACTCCCCTCTGCAACTGAACAGGGGAGAGAAAATATAACAAAAGTTTCGTGGGTTTAGACAAGGACTTGGAGAGACCACTCACCAAATACCACCATGAGCAAAGCAGAGTCAGCTTCAGGTTTATTAATTGAATTTATTACTAACAAAATCAGAACAGGATAATGAGAAGTAAAATAAATATTTAAACTACCTTTCCATCACCTGTCCCTCCCTCCCAGCTCTACCTCCTCCTCAGCAGTGGTGCAGGGAAACAGAGAATAGGGGTTATGGTTACTTCATCACACACTTTTCCTGATGTTGTGCAGGAAAAATAGTCTTCACCCTGCTCCAGCATGGAGTCCCTCCCCTAGGAGACAGTTCTCCATGATCTTCTCCAATGTGAGTCTATCCCACAGGAAACAGTTCTCCATGAGCTGCTCCAGTGTGGGTCACACTTTTACAGGGTGCAGTCCTTCAGGCACAGCCTGCTACAGCATGGATCCTCCATGGGGTCACAAGTCCTACCAGGAAACCTGCTCCAGCACAGACTCCTCTCTCCAGGATTCTGCAGATTCCTACCAAGAGCCTGCTCCAACATGGGCCTCCCATGGATTCACAGCCCTCTCTCAGGTATCCACCTGCTCCAGCGTGGGTTTCCTCCAGGGGCTGCAGGTGGATGTCTGCTCCACATGGACCTCTGTGGGCTGCAGGGGCACAGCTGCCTCACCATGGTACTCACCACGAGCTGCAGGGGAATCTCATCTCTGGCATCAGGAGCACCTCCTGCCCTTCCTCACTGACCTTGATGTCTGTATAGTTGTTCCTCTCACATGTTCTTACTCAGCTCTTCTCTGGCCCCAATTACATCTGCACAGTAGTTTTCTTTTTCTTGTTAAATATGTTACCACCATTTCCACCCCTTCTGATAGGCCCAACCTTGGCCAGCAGCACAGCTGTCTTGGAGTTGGCTGGCACTGGCTCTGCTGGACATACAGGAAGCTTTCAGAAACTTCTCACAGAAGCCACACCATGACCCACTACCAAACCCAATACAGCAAGGTAAGACAATTCAGGCTTGAGGTACAAGAAGAAACCATAACATGGTACAACCAGGTTCTCTGGCAGATCTTAAAAGACTTTGCTGGATAAAACCACCAGGAAGATAGTTTGATGACATCTATCTTAAGACAGAATTTGAAACTACATTTACAGCATTGTTTTGCCTTTCCGTATTATTGACAATTTTCCCATGTAGGAGAAACTTCTTTGGTTATGGGAAAATAGCACATCCATTAAGTTTACATCTTAAATAAATTTGGATTAGGGAGACATTTCCTACAAAAATAGTCTTCATTTATATAGTTCACTATAATGAAGCTGGGTATCCTTTAAGACATAGCTTTATATATTTTGTAATACAGTAAGAGAAATAAACACCATAAATTTGTTTACTCCAGAACAATTAAAATTTACGATTGTCCTGGGCAATCCAAAATGTTTTTACATTCCATATCTATCTGTGCCCAAAAATTGTTACCGTTTCTTTAAAGCCCAGCAGGGTGACCAGAACCTCCTGTGGCAGTCAGGCGGTTCCAGTGTCCTTAAAAGGCTAGGGTACCTGAGCTAACTCCCTCTTTTGCCTGGCAGCATTTGCTGAAGGCAGAGGCACCGCTTGGGAGGGGGTTGCTTCCCTCGCGTTTCTGGGCTTGCAACTGGAGCAACTAGGAAAAACCGCATTTCACAATTAGAGACGGTTTTTGGAGTGAACTTTGCAAACTCTGTCAGCAGTGAAGCAGGAGCCAGTCCCGGGCAGGCATGTCAACCCTGTGCGAGCGCCCACGGAGTGTTTCTTTCCCCTGACACACTCACAGAGCAGGGGCATCAGCACCAACAGCAGCGGAGGCTGGCGGACAGCAGGAGGAAGCGACGGGCAGCGCGGCTGACCCCATGCACATTGGCAAGTCTTCAACTGCTACTAGGATTGCTCCATAACCTCCTACATTCCAGGAAGGGTTTGCCACCATCTTGTTCCCTTCTTTTCCAGAGCACACGGTTGCCCGTGGCAGGTTCCGTCTTCCAATATTCCCCTTTGCCATTTTGCCTTTGTCTCTGTACATGCAGTCAGCAGTGGGGCCATATTGGAAGGGGGTGGTGCCCCACCATTTTGGGTGACCCTTCCCAAGTAGTTAATGAGATTTAGCAATTTTGTATCTAGTGATTACTCACTGTTATTTTTTGCCTATTGTTGTTTCCCTTGTTAGTAAACTGTTACTTTTTCACTTAGATCTACAGGTATTAGTTGCTTATTGGTGGAAAGGGATTGCTTGAAGCTAAAAGGAGGTAACTAACTTTAGAATGCTTTAAATTGTCTTAAACCAAGACAATGGTAAAAGATTCTTTCATATTTATGTAATTATTGCCTTACTGAATCATACAAAAAAAAAAGTATGAGAAAATAGAACAAAACTTATAAAAAAATTTAACTCATTGTAAGAGGTTAGACAATCATATATCACATAAAATGGAGGAAGACTACGTAGATAAACTAATAAAAATTATCTTCTCTATTGGAATTGTGCAGCCCAATATTAATTATTTAAAAAATTAATTTATGTAATTTTTCTTTAGTTGTCTGTTGATAGTGCTAGAAAGGATCTTCTCAACTAATTACTTTTAACTAAATTTCATGAGTCCTCAGACAAAATCTCACTCAGAAACTCAATATCCTTCACAAAGCATTTTTCTTTTCCTTTCCTGAATGCTATTTTAAAAAATAATGGAAGTTTTCTTCCTTGAGTTGTCAGGGAAATGTTCATGGTAACTGAAATCCTATTCTGACTGAAATAATGGTGCTTCTTATCATAATTCTTACATGAAGCTTACAGTAGAAATTATACCTAGGTCAATATTTTATCTTTACAAATTTAAAGACAGGAAACAGGGAAACTGGAAAACGAGTCACAGTACAATGAAACCAGACACACTAACCAAAAAGATATAAAAGTCAAAATTTGAATGGATATTAAAATGCAGTAAAACATTGTTTTCCAAAAAAAATTTTGTGCAGGTTCTTATATGCAATTTTATCCAATCTGCTTATATGGATAGTATAATGTGTATGTCATTATTTGCATAACTGGCAAATTTAGTGTTATTTAAACATTTTCAAATACAATGATAATTTACAAAATAGGTATGTCCCAGTTCTGTACCAATTGATACACACCATGATCTATGTTTCTATGTTCAGATAAATCTTAAATCCTATGTAAGAAGAATTTCCTATCAACTTTCTCATAATCACTGCTCATTCATTTCTGAATACAGTCTATTCTGTACAGTTGGGTGTGAGGCTTTCTGAAATGTTTACTTGTACAATATAGTTCACTGATTGGCTAGTCTTATAGGCAACAAGTGAACTAAATCAGAAAGCAATCTGGATATCTTTGTTTTTAGAATAAATAATATTGTGATCTTTTGTTGGATCCAACTAAAATCCTTGAAGGCTTGAATTCACAGAGTTTTGTAATCACTATGACAGCAACTCATTTTTGGTCACCTTAACACTTGTTTTAATTCCCACTGTCCTTGTTATTTTATGACTAAGGCTATTAAAATAAAACCCAAGAATAAGATTAACAAAACCCAGAACACTAAAGGAGAAAACCAGTAGCTACAGCTTCAATATTTAGATATATAAGAATATAGTTAAAAATCTTACTCCTCAGAACTTCATAAGCAAACCCATTTCATTGCCATTAGCCATTTTTTATCTTCATATTTCTTCCATGGTACCTTTGTGTTACACTCACAGAAGTGTGTGAACCAGTTTCACAAAATGACTGGAACAAGGAGTTGACTTGAAAAATAACACAGCAAAATACAATTAGCCTCCACAGAATTTCTCCAGCTTTTTAGTTTCCACAACTTATAGTTAGTTCCATGCTATAAAGCCCAAGAAATCCCAAAATACCATATAATAAGGGCATTGGAGGACTTTTATGTTTAACATGAGCCCATGTTTCCTCAGACAAATAAAGGATTTGAGTTTATATCCTCTATGCTCCATCTAAATATTCTTTTCTTCCCTAGAGTAGGTGATGATTGGTACAAATTCTTCTCAGAAACATCTTACTGAATATTTTTTCTCTATCTGTTTGCTTTAGCTTTTTTACTAAACCCCTGACTCTTTAAAGGAATCTACCTCTGGAAAAAAGAGCTTAGGCCAACCCCCAAATAATATCTTTTCCTAATAGAAACAATGATGACAGCAGTATTAACAATCTATTTAGCTCTCCTGAAAGCAATCAGTTTTCTTTCTTGTTTGGTTCATTTTGGTAATTGTTGTATATAATATGCAGTCACATCAGAGAATTTTTTTTTTTTGTCATAGTTGGGCCACCAAGAATTGCTCTCTATGATAAATGTAAAGATGTGCTGTACTTTTTCCAGCAGTAATCTTTACTGTTTAATTATTCTGAGTATTTTAGGGACAATATTGATTGCCAAAAATCTATATTGCTGTTAAGAGGCCACAGTGAAAACTGAAATTTCTTACACTGAAATGTTTATTCTACTGGTGTCTGTATAAAGTAAACAAGCTTTGATCCCCACATTATTTTAAATAGTTTTATCTCCATTGCATGATAAACCAGTCAAATCGGCTATAAATAAACTGTTTCACCTCTAAGTGAATTAAAATAACAACTAGGCAAAAAAGCAAACAGGAAGAAAAAACAGAAATCTCAGCCAGAACACTATTTTGTTCCTCGAGGACACGTATGCCCCTGAATCATATCAGGTTTGCATGCAGTAGAAAAATACCCTTTTTCTTACCAGTATTACACATGAGATTGATTTGAAGATTCATATTCCCATGTTAGAGGTTGCTGGATTGGGTAGGCTGATGGAGATGAGGCTGCTGTGCTCCCTGTTCCCAGAGTCCAGCTGGCAACAAGGCTCAGCACAGAACAGGAACGTGTGCACTCACACAACACTCACAGTCTGTCACACGTACACACATCCAGCGTGCACACAGCTGGCTGCACAAGCGACAGAGAGACAACAGTGCCTTACCAGCACCTATGTAAATGTACAGCTTTCACACAAATATGAACAGCACAGATGGCTTGATCCTTTTCCTCCAGAGCAACAGGGCTTGGGAAAGTCTACTGGTAGGATGGTAGAAACACAGTGAAGTAGCTGATTGGGAAAAGGCAATATGCCTTTACAAATGCCAGACTCACCTGATCACCTTCTACAGCAAAATAACATATTCTCTCAACATGAGCAGAGCACTTGCTTACTTGGACTTCAGCAAATCATTCAATGCCATTTCCCACAGCTCTCTCCTGGATAAACTGTCAAGGCACAGTTTGGATGGGTGGTCTGTGATTTGGGTATGGAATTGGCTGACAGGCTGTACTCATTGGGTGGTTGGTGATCAATGGTTTTCAATCAGGCTGGCAGCCTGTCACCAGTGACTCCTCTAAGCAGTTTGAATGGTACCATATATTGATATGTGAAATGAATACTACATTGACTTCTTGCTGGAATCACTGACTGCACTCGGGATTCTTGAGTCATTGCTTTATAAAACTACTTTCTGAGAAATAACAAAAGCTACTTAATATTAAGGTTCTGCAAATACATGAGAATCTTCCAGATAATCTTTCCAAGCCATAAAAGCTTCATTTGTTACTAATAAAAATTGAAATGAATGACAAATTCAATGTTTTCCCAGATCTATAAAGAACTTTTAGTGAAATTAAAACTGAAACAGAACTGAGTGCTTGATATCATGATAAACTTATTTCCCTCAATGCTTTAGCCCGGTGAATTGTTAGGAAATTAACAGATTGGGAAATATATTTAAGATGTGTTAAAAAATAAGAAAGCATTCAATAACCAAAAGTGTATTTATATGATTAGCTGTCTAGTTTAAGTCTAGGTCCTAGAAAGAGCTGGGAAACTACAGAGACCAGCTTAGTATAGCCACCCAAGTATGCCTCACTTTTGGTGAATTGTGTTTGCTTAGAACCTCACTGCTCCCTAGCCATGCCAGGGTCAGTCTAGGTTGTCCTCCCCCCGGAAATGTGAAAATGGGTATGTGGACAGTAAAGGAGCCAGCACAGACCCTAAGGGGAATGGCAGGGAACCACACTGGACAGTGCCCCAGTCAGTATTGACTCAGCTTTAGATACCGACGGCAGGAAAAGGTTATGTCCACAGTGGCAGCTCTCCTTCCAGTAGTCAAAGCCCAATGGTTTCAACAGATATGAGACTTTTGGATAATCTAACTTTTAGGTGAGCTGAATATCACCTTTATGCTAAGCCACTCCAAGACACTTGAGACAAGCTTTCTTAAGAAACTGAGCTTTATGCAGAGACATTCTTGGAATGTTAGCTCTCCTCTGCAGTTGGTTGTCACAAGCTTCTGGATCAATATGGTATCATACCGGTGATATTCATCAAAAGATTAAGAGCTTCTGAGGGAAGAAATTACCATGTTTTATAGTGTTAATAGCTATTGCATATGTATAATGTAATAAATGAGTATTCTGGATTAATATACAGTATTGCTGAAAACTAGACTACCCAGCAGAAAGTAATAACAACAGATGCAGAGAATGAATTTAGTCATGAACTGCAGAACATGGGAATTTAAATCCAGCTTCAGCTGAAAGATCTCAAAAAACCTTAAGGACCTATTAACTATGGATTTAATACTTATGCCTACATATTTTTCTTTCTAAGTAGAACATTTTTTTCTCTCTGTAAAACATAAGTTGATACTGATGAAACACTGTGGCTTTACACAACACGTGAAATTTTAATGACAAAAGCATGATTCACAAATTAGGCATATATGCAGATGTACATGATTTATGCATTGAATTATTTCTGTGTTACACAGAAAGACAAGCAGGTCCTTTTGACCCAAATTTGACTTTGATTTTGCTGTTTTAGCCATGACCTAATTTAGAGCTGTCTCAGGCATGTTTATAAAATACTCAGCATTTAGACCATATGGTGTAGTTAGAGGCACAGAGCATCATTTGAACCTTCTCTAGAATTAGACTTCCAACTCTTTGTAGTGTTAACATTAAAACCTAACTTTTTAATTTAGTAAATACTATACAATATAGATGTAATCCTAAAAGCTCCTCACACAGAAATCCACCATTAAATCCTCAAATTCTCTGAAAAACAGTCCATTTATTTCTGTTGTCTATAAATAGCATTGTTCATAAAAACAGGAGAGTGATGCTTCTTAATTTATGTCTGAGCAATTAACTATTCATATAACTAAATATCTGCTTCTGCCTTTGACCTAGGAATTGCCTGCAAGTATTAAATCACACATTGTCTTTAACCAACAATTAGATGTATTTACAAAAACTCCAGAAATTATTTCATTTATCTGCAAATAATCCCATTGATGCTAAAACTGTTACCAGCATAAGCCAATAGACAAATAAAACCTGAAGGCTAAAAAATTGCCACCTATTCTCACATCAATTTATACATGGTGAGGAAAGAAGACTCACAGGCAGGCATCTCAAGAGACTATCCAATATTTCCAGCTGCCTCTGGCAGGACATTCTATTCTATTATGTATAGACTATATGGATTTAAATTTGTAAAACGCTTTTTACTCCACTGTTGAAGATCCAGTGAGAAGAATCCAGCTCATTCCTAAGAAGCTTTTTAGTGCTTTGTTGTACTTACTGATTCCTGCAAACCCCCATCTTTTTGGAAGTGAACTCAAGACTACAACACAGACACAAAAATTTCCTTGCCATATTTGCTGGAATTCCACCCTCAAGCTTTTTCATTCAAACATTTTTTTGTCATCTTTGTTAGTACTATCATGAGGCACAATGTTAACAGAATTTAAAAGCCAAGTTATATGACTCTACTACTTCTGTCCACAAGGGCTATTATCCTATTGCAGAAGTAAATTAGAGTGTTTTGAGGTGGTTTGTTCCTCTTAAATCTAATTTTGCTCTTCTTGTTCTTATTTGCAGGTACTCCAGGCTTGTTAGATTATTTGTTCCAGTTACTATTTAAAAATTAACGTTGAAAGATGCACAGTTCCACACCTCCTCCTTCTCTGCATTTTCTTGAAATGTGGCACAACAATTGCCTTTTTGATCTTTGATCTGTAGATTCTCAAAGTAACTATTTGTGATCTGATTTCACCAGTCAATTCTTTAACTACATAGACTAAAACCAGTCACTCTTACAATATGAAAACACCTAGCATATAAGTAGTCTCTAGCCTATTCTTGATTTATTTAAGGCTGAAATCTTTCTTTGTTGGTGTTAACTATATTTACTTCTAGGTTACAGCTGATATTTTAGTCAAGAATTCTAAAAAAAATTACTTAACATGTTGACCTTCTTATCATCATCTGCCAACAGTTTTCTACTCTCATAATAGTGGACCCAGTATCAGTAAACCAATTTTTTCATTCTCTTCATGCCTTCTTGTTATTGCAGTCAGTTAACAGTCAACCCAGTGATCTAGTACTATATTTTTAGGAGGGATTAATTAATTTGGTGACATGTAAATGTCTATTATGACTACACTTTGCTGTATAGATACTGTAGTGAATTAGATACTCTTAGAATGCAATTCATCACATACTAAACTGCAGCAGACAGTGAGTAGCAGTTTTCTTCTGCTGCCAGGAAAAGTGCTTAGTATTACCAGCTCCTGTACAACAGTCTTTATTGTGTATATCTGTAGTTATGTGAGATTGCTCAAAAAAAGCCTAATTCATGTGATCTCTCAGATTTAGTGATCTATAGGGCCTCCTGTAACATTAATGTTCCTTTTGTCCCAAATCATTAACCAGAACATTTCCAAAAGCTTGATTTAAAGTTTCAATGTAAGAATTTGTTTTTTATGTTAGAATGCTGAGTTAGTCCCTCTTCTGTTGCCTTTCTGTTCTAGCAAACCGCACCCCTTCCTTGGGCACCAGGGCACACTGCTGGCTCATGGACAGCCTGTTGTCCACCAGATTCCCTAGGTCCTTCACAAGGCTGCTTTCTAGCAAGTCTTTCTTTCAGTCCTCAGGCATCTCTCTTGATCACCATGACCTTTCCAAAATGATCATGAGTGGCATAGCTAAGGTGCCTGCCAGCTTTCTCAACACCCATGGATCCATCTTGCCAGGGCCCATGAACCCAGGGCCCAAAGAAACAAAGAAAAAATTAGAATATAAAATTAATAAAAATAAAGAAACCCAGTAACAACTTTAAATCAACTCCATATTGATAAGAATAATTAGCAAATGTTCTACATCATCTTTGTGGGTTTTTTTTTACTTTAAATTCTTCACTGATAAATGTTTTCTAAACAAGTATCCATTCCACATTTTATTCAGTCTAGCTTTTTCCCTCTGATATTTTCATTCCTGATTAATGAATAGTTGCTGAATGTTTAGTGTCATAAAATAGTTGTTGGTGGTTAGTTGCCATTGATATCAATGAGAAATACATTTATGCAGGTTTATCCTCAGCCTCTTCAGAAAACTAAACCTGGGGGAAAAACACCCAAGCTTTATTTTGTTACTTCTTAGAAAAGCAATATTTTTAATGATTTTTCAGTGTCTGCACAAAATCTTACTAGTTTTCTTCCTAAAGCTGCTTAGAAAAACTGATTTAAAAAAAATTATTAGAATCTATTTCTGTGACTTATGACTTTAGTGAAAAACTTCTATGATACCTAACTTGGGTAATGGATACAAAATATTAATTTCCACTGGAAAAAAAATCACAAACAAGTGTAGTCCCAAAGAAAAATCTTGGTAAAAATTAGCCTGAGGTACCAAGAAAGTAAGAGTTTTAAATTCCTCTCAGTAGCCCATATAGTTGCTTTCACATGCGTTCAAGTAGCAAAGGATGCATGACTGAAGTTTTGGTTCTAATGAATTCATTATCCATGGTACATTAAGTACCACATTTCCCTTTATTCAAATTACACAGATAATTTTATATGTTCCATACCTAAACCCTGTGAATTCTAACTAGCATAGATAATGTTTGCGCTGGCACAAATGAATACTAACTATAGATCTTGTCCTTTTCCAGTCAACCCAGATTTTCACAGATTTTCTTCCCCTCACTATTGTACTAGAGTTAAATATAGACTAAAGTTACATGAAATATCTGATGTGACATATCTGAAAAGTAATCGAACATAGAGTTCAGAATTCTGTGAAACAATAGAAAACCTTTTTGTTTGTTTGTTTGATAGCCCTCTTTATAATCTAACTTCAAAAATCATTTGCAGGCACAACTTTTCCTTTTGAAATGTTCTGTTGCTTAAAACTCTCAACGAAATCTTCATTGTAAACATTGCTTCAGTTGGTGTCAGATTCATGAACATATGCCTTTCTCTCTTTGTGTATTGTACTAGGTATACTGTGTTGGATTTCTATAGGGAGATAAATGCTCTTGACCTGTTTCCAAAAATCTTTTAATTCACTTTGGGAAACCTAACAGGGCTCACAAGATGACTTCTGAAAATTTTCTTAAATTTCAAACTGGAATAGTCATTAGGCACACATTTATTATGTTTATATGTTGATATGACAAACTTATACAAGAGTCTTTACACAAGGACTTTACAGAAAAATGTTTCAATTTTGGCAGCAGATTAATTTTTCCTGATGAGAACTGTATTTTATAACACTTTTGTATTATTTCAATATCACAGTAGAAATGTGTCACGTGAACCAAAGTAGCTAAGAGTCTTGATGCACTGCAAATGTCAATGCTTATTAAATTCTTTTGATAAATTTACTCTTCTCTGATGTGTAGAGCATGTATATATATACAGAAATGAAAGACTATATTTAAATTATGCTGCAAAATTACATAGAAACTCAAATTTTCTAATACTTAAATTTTTAATTCACCTTGGTAACTGAGAATGAAGGAAAGAATGATGGACAGAGATTACCAGAAAAGACTCTCTCATTTTTTGATCTTCCCTAGGAAAATGTAGTATGTGTGGTTGTAATGCATTTCCGGGGGAGAGCAGGAAAAATGGAACTAAATGAAAACGTAAGATAACATTTCTCTTCTTGAAAAAAAAAGGAAATTTTTTTTAAAAAATCAAGGCACTGAGTAGAATTAAGATGGACATAGTGATATCAATGGAAAATTATATATATCCTTCTTCCTTGTCCTCCCTCATTTGCCTTATCTTTGCCATCTTCTGCAAAGGAATGTTATAAAGTTGGGGAAGCCTTTGCATTCATATTAAACTGCCAGTCTTTAAAGGAAGGTATCTTTGTGTCCTGGTTCCAGCCAGGACAGGGTTAATTTTTGCAGTAGCCAGGAAGGGCCATGACCAGAACCCAGAGGTTACTCTGTACCACCTCCTGTCATTGCCAGGGGCAGGGGGAAGGGAGTCTCTGATGAAGAAAAGGGTTCCTTCCTTAGAGTAAGAATGGTAGAGGGAGAGGTGGGGTGATGGCCCTGGTTTCAGGCCCAGGGAACAGTTGGATAATGTTGGTTTCAAGCTGGAGTGAGTGTTGGGGCATTGTCTATTGTCAGGGCCTGTTATGGTAAGCAACAAGCTTTTTTTCCTTGTATCCTCTGCTACTAATGTTGTTTTCAGTTCAGTTTTCTCTCATTGCTGTTTCCAGGAAATTGTTCGTATCTCAATTTGTGATCTTTACTTTTTGTGCCTCAAATTCTCCTCTCCAGCCCACCTCAGGGGGAAGGCAGAAGGGGGAGCAAGCGAGCAGTGCATAGTTTGGAGAGTGTCTGTGGGAGTACTAAACTGGGGAGCATCATTCCTAAAGCATGACACCTTCCCAGACACACACAATCACCAAAACTGTAGAGCAAATACTAAGCTACAGTTCCCTTTAGTGGCAATATTTTCACAGGCAGCAGTGCAATATAAGACAGGAGTAATCAATCTGCAGATGAGTTTCAAGAATATTGCAAATCATCCATCTATTTTCTGTTGGAGTCTTTTGTAGTCTTCTAGAGAATTTATAGACAGCTCTGCCTGCAATGTCATGTATAGGTTCCATATTAAGGTATGATGCAATTTTATGTCAGTAAAAAGTCATTTACAAAAACAACCTAAGAACCTCCTGAACTTTTAAAAACTCTGGGTTTGGGGTGGGAGAAGTCCAAGCAAGGTCAGATGTGACTGCTACAGTCTTTATATAATTTGGTCACATGCATTCTTATTCCAAATATATTAATAATTTTCTCTGACAATAACAGAGCCCAGAAACATCTGTACATGTATAATTGATATAGCAACATATATAGTATAAGACTATAATACAATAGTATAGTAATGTGTATAGCAATCTTGTGATATTGCTGTCATATTGATATCTATTTAATTTATGACCATGTATTGATATGAGTAACAACTTAGTCGCTTTCTGGATGTAACAGCGTTGCATATATCTTGCCAAAATAAATTCTTATTCCACTAAGACTTAGCAGTAGTAACATACACTGATTTAAAAAGAAAAAGAGGTCATATATAGTTACAGTGTCAAACATTCAATTATTGGACACTTTGTGAAAAAGATTTTTCATTATTTGTTTACTGGTAGTCTCGAGCATCCCCAGAAACGAAACAAGATGGTTCTGTTTCCTTGGTACAAAAACATGCTTGTTCTTCTTTCAGGACTAGAGAACAGCTTCCCAGGCAAAATGTTAAACATTTTTGAAATAACATATATTCAGAAATTTGCTACCTCAGTCATAAATGTCTACTCCAAACAGGCACTGCTAGACTCCTCTTGAAGGGTCTACCCAGGAACAAAGTGTACAAAAGTGCTTTTCTTTTCTATTTTTCAAACTTGTTTAAGTCAAAGACTGAAACAAACATAAATATGCTAATATAGCTGCTAGTTTGGCAGTTAATTTTCTGCACTATCTTGCTACTCTTATTTCATTATCCCAACTCACATTTTATTCACTTAGTCACAATTACACTGCAGGAAAACTGTAACTGTGCTAACATAACTTGGAATGGAAAGACATGGAGCATCATACATTCCCACCTATTAACAATCAACAGCTGTTGGCTTTTTCCACAATGTTAAATGCAAAATCTTTAATTGCTAAATTGTATAATATGTTTCATCTTTGCAACATGGTACATTTGCATATTGAAATGGATGGAAAAATAAGAATGATGAACCATGCTGGGAAATCGGAATATAAAGAATAAGGAAAAAAATGTTTAAAATCCTTTATTCTTTTAATCCTTTCAGGATGTAGCTTCTATATAAAATGTTTTGCTGGTGACAATCTATTTAATTACATAGATTTCAGTAGACATTTAAACATGTCCAGATTAGACTCCAAAATTTTTCCATTAGAATGCAAAGCCTCAATTCATAGGTTTTTGTCATTTTTGGAGATGTATTCCCATTTAGCCCTTTCTCAGCTGTTTCAAGGTTCCTTTCTGCATAGTCTCCAATATAATTTTCAGCTTTTAATTTCTAAATTTTTCCGCATAGCACTAACCAGTTTTTGTCCAAAATGATCTTTAGAGGCCATAGGATACTGTTTCTGTCCTCTTGATACAAAACTACAACTAAAGCAAACATAATGCCAGAAAGAAGAACAAATATGAACAAACTAAACAAAACCAAAACCAATACAACCCCCCTCCCCCCATCTTGAAGAGGGTTTTTTCACAGATAGAACATTCAGTCAGTTCATCCCATTGCATTTAGATTGCCATCACCTAAACCTTCTGGCAACTTGAAAGTATGCCAGCCATTGCACATTTTCTGTGCAAATCTTTAGATGACCTACTCACAATCCATAAAACCACAATGACTCTTAAGAATGTGGACCCTTTTCTCCTCATTGCATTAGATATGTACTTCTTAGAACCACAACTGTATTTTCAACACTTAAGTAAATGACCTGTTTGCCAGGCTCCCACAGCTTCCACTGGTGTCAAGGTTAGTTACCTTTTACGTTGTCCTATTTCTTTCTCCAATACATTTACATGGCAAAGTTACAGCTTTATGATCATTAATAACAGTTGCAACTATGCAAGTTAACATAATTACAATAAAATTGTATGCTTCAGGGCATAAATTGATAACCAGTGGGAGTCAGAAAAGAACTTTTCTTCCTTCATTATGACATTAAACAATGGATAAGTGCTTTATGGTGGCTTTTGCTGTAATTTGAAGCATCAAGTACAGGCAGCTGCTTATGGAATCAGAGTGCCAGAGTATGTTTAATAATGTCAGTAATCCAACATTACTTCTTTTATAGTTTCATAAAATCTCACCCATTATGTCTCTTATTGTAACAAATAACATTGATGTTAGAATCAATACAGAGGTCGTTTTTATGATGTCATTCTTATGCTAAAAATGTATTGCTCAATGTTTCCATATGTATTGCTCAATGTTTCCATTTGGCAAGGTTGTTTTTTGGGTTTTTTTTTTCTTTTTTTTTTTTTTTTTCTTTTTGTATGCTGTTTTTTTAAATAAGTAAATTCCAAGTGAATAATTCTGGAAGAAAATCTTAAAATCAAAAGTTGCTGGGAGGCAATGAAATTAAGAGTGTTAATTAAGTGCACACGATATCTATCCAGTTGATTCCTGAAAACATGCTCCAAAGCCATGTTTTCCTTTTTTCCATTTCCCTTAGTACAGAAGAAGAGAGGGAGCAAGAAACAAAAGAAAGCAATCCTTAAAAAACAAAATTGCTTATAGAAACCATGAAAAAATGAGAGTGTAATACAATAAACACACCCCTGATGAACTTCTCCAGTTCTTTGGAGGATCTGTTTCCAGTGACAACCGACAATTTCAGATAACTGGGAAAATAAAATTAAAACTTTTATCATTTTTAAAATTATTGATTTTTATTCCTTCTAAATTATCATCCTACAATATTACTTCACAGCTCTGATCAAATGGTCAGTGAAATAAAAAATTAAGTTCAAATGGTAGATTTTCATCTTAGAACTAACATTATTAACTTGATATCCAGAGAGAATTTTCAAATCACTAACTACATCTTCCTGGTATCCTCAGTAGTGTACTGTCCCTTGGGATAAATGTCTAGTTGTCTTCATTGATGACAGAGAAATCAGAGGGAGATTAAAATCAATGGGCTACAGTTAGTCTTTGGGGATATTTCCATAGATTCTTAATTTTGTTATTAAAATTGGGTGAAGTAATTTCTGAACCTGTATATGAAGCATGGAAAAATTTATTATTAGAAAATAAAGCACATTGTTGCTTGTGCATACATAATAAAACAGTTCTAGTATCTTGGAGAGGAAGATAATCAGGAAACTGTTACCTTGATTCCCCAGCTGCTTTATCTAGTAGAGAAACCATACAGTACCAGACCATTTACCTCTCTCCCATCCAGAAAATTGTTCTCATATCACAGTTGGATGTTTAGTTCCCAAATGAGGAATATATTCAGTCAACCCCTCTCAGGTTTCTTGAGAGTGCCATCATCATTCTCTGTCTTCAACATGTTATAATTTCAATTTCAGGTAATGGTTGAAAAAAAAGATAAAATGAGAGTTTGCTTAATTTCACTGACCTATCTAAGCACCCAGATCCCAAATTTCTGTGATACATTAGCCGTAGTATTGCTATCAAGGTTATCTCTAACAGCCCTTTCCACTCCACTTTTTTTCCACATCAGGCTGCCTGCATGAAAAAAAATGAGTTTGCAAAAGGTATTCATGCTTTCAAAAATGAGAGGAATTCCTGGTTAAAAACCTGCACAAATGAAGCTCTCTTTATAGCCCTATTTTATGCTCCTCTCACATAAAGAGAAGACGGGGGTTTCTTTCTCTCTGAAGCTCTGTACATCTGTGCTCTTCACTAAATTATTTAGGCAAACAAAACCCTCTTGGCCATTCTGCCAGTGGCCCCACCAATGGGAATAGTGATTCTTTAAAACTTGAGAACAGAGATATGGGTAGTTCACAAACTTGTACACCTAAATATCTGTACCTCAAATAGTCAAACTGAGAAATATCTATAATGTGTCAATAACTGGTCATACCAAATGCACATAACCCAAATCTGACACATTGCATATTTATAAAGTCATGTTTGTTATTATTTTGTGAAAAGAAATCCTACTTTTTAATAGACAGGCTTGAGAAAAATCACAATGTGCACATGAGTACTGAACAAAGGAGAAGGATTAATTTACCAAAACACTATATGTTGCGGTGTGCTGTTGGCCAGGCTTCAGTTTTCTTCATGGCCAGGCACTGCCGTCTCCCCCCCAACACCGGTGTCTGATTTCTCCCCCGGAGAGCTCTGTATTTTGCAATCCTATACAAAGCCCACCAAATTCAAACCCTGAACTCCTTCCCCATAGGATGTTTGTATCCTGCACTGGCCCCTCATGTTAGTATTTCTGTAACTGTAACACACCATGCCAGCGCTTCCCTGGCACGATCCTGGTGCCCGAATAAACCATCTGGGAAAGCCCCTCCGTTTGTCTCTCCTTTCTCGGATCACCTGTAACATCAGTAGGTTAGGTGAAACCCTGCTGGACCTTCGCTAGCCCTCCTGTGCTTTGGAGCAGCCCGGCCAGCCCCTGGAACCGCGAGCAGACACCCGGTGCCCCTGCTGGCGGCATCGCAGCAACTATAAATTTCAAAATTCTGGCCAGGGTGAAGACATTTACTTTTGGCAGGGTCTCATACAGATATTTTTAGGCTGCAATCTTCATGAAGAGTGTGTGTATCTATGTATAAAAGAATAATATTCAGATAAATTTGGAGGTGTAGAATTTTTATTTGGTCTAAATCTGTTCACTTAATTTATTCAGCTTGTAGATGAAGCAGAATTCTGATTCAGTTTTCACAACTAAATTACAAACATAAATCTGAACAGACTCTAAATTCAGGACCAGACTTTGTGGCTTAGTTATATTATTGCTTTAGAAACCAACAAAAATCATCCTCAGAACACATAACATAGAAACACATTATCTACCTGAGTTCGTTATTCCTTGAAGGAATATTTTATCTTAAAAAATCTCTTCAGAATAAAATCTGAGAGATCGGATGGAAGAAAACATAAGGATTCTCTTTTGCATGTTGTTTAATTACCCTTGCTTCAAGCCAGAAAAATTAAATATTCCCTTTAGGATATGATCTGCAAGGCAAGCTATGCTAATCATGAAGGCTACTGGTGGTGATCTTTAAGGCATGACTACAAAATTTTTTTCTGAATTCAAAAAAGCCAAAATGGAAATCATATGCATCTTGGCTCTCTAAAGGTTTAATGATGAGTTTATTTGGTTAGAAGGCATTGCTGCCCACTTTATATTTTCACTTATTTTTTTTCTTTCAGTCAGACTGTGTGTACCTTGCAAGTCGACCTTGAGAAGACTGCACAACTGCTTCATCTATAAATTCATAGGGATGCTTATAGATTTATCATTATATGTATTTTTTACAACATTAATTGCTACATAGATGTCCTGACTGTTTTCAGTCCCAGTGAACACTAACAGCACTTTACATCTGGTACTCTGATAAATTTAGAGGTCAAATACGTCCCCAGAAAGGTTCCACCATTGCAAAGAAAAATGAGAAAAGGAACAATGCTACAAGTAGCTGAGCTATACCTCATGTGGAAGTAACTGTCAATCTTCCTTTGGGATTAAAGAGAATTTTCTTTGCCAAAGACAAGAGCTAGAAAACAGTAATTAAAATACATATTATGCATTGGGTGTTGATATGAATACTTCAAAAAGAACTAAAAACTGACTCTAAGGTACTCATATCTTTGCAATAAGAAATCATATTTGGCCAAAGAGTTTGTGGAATCTCGCTCACTGGAGATATTCAAGAACCATTCAGACACAATCCTGTGCCATGTGCTCTGGAATGACCCTGCTGGTGCAGGAAGGCTGGATCAGATGACCCACTGTGGCCCCTTCCAACCTTACTCATTCTATGACTCTGTGATTTTAGCAGGAAGTTTCTAATGCACAGATGTTGCGGCAGGGCTTGATGGTAAATGCTGCGACCTTCCCAAGAGTGTCTCCAAGGTAGAGAGCTGCCTGGGTCGAAGAAAACATTTTGATGGGAGCTCGTTGGTGTTCAGCTGGTTCTCTCTTCCTTGGAGGATTGTCAGCTGCCCTCCGGATTGCCCCAAACAAAAATTGAGGTTTCTCCTCGGGGAGCAGCATCGCTGAAAGGGAGCTTGAGTCCAGCAGCAGAAAGCTGCTGGAGATGCTCTCAGGGAGCCTTGGAAAGGCCCTTGTTCAGGCACCAGTAGTCGCAGTGGGGCCTGATGGTAAATGCCGCGACCTTCCCAAGAGCGTCTGCAAGGTAGAGAGCTGCCTGGGTTGGTGCAGCTTTCCCTGCACGCATGTGGTCGCTTAACTGAATAGGTTAGCAAACAGCAAAGGATCCGATGAATAAAGAGACGGGAAGGGTCTTCAGTGTGGTATTCCATAGAGGTGGTTTATTGCACCTATGCACAAAGGGAACAAGGGACCGAAGACAGCAGAAACAGGGTGTGCGAAGGGTTATATACGGGACCAGATGGGGGTGGGCAGAGCAACAGGGACCAGTGGGCTGAGGGCTCAGGGGCAGTATGTAGGAGGGGCCAGGGTGCTAGAACCAAGGAGAAAGGACCGAGGGAGTGGCTAGGGAGAGAGGGACAATGGGGCGTTGAGGATAACAGAACTTTCCAGAACAAGGGTGTCAACAGGAGAGTGATAGACAACAGACAACAGGGACAGGGAGGCCAACGGGCCTACTGGGGTACAGAGATTAACATAATCAAATTACTAACGCAAGGGGTCTTGGGTGGTCTTTTGCTCACCCTATGCAAGGGAGTATTGGTCAAAGTACGGTTCATCCCACCAGTGCACTCTCCGTTGTTCAGGCATCAGAGGTGCACTGGCCTCCACACACAGATGTAGTCTTTTGAAATTCAGTGAGATAATAAATAAATAAATAAAGCTTTGAGACACTGGCAAAATCATGCATGTATAAATAAAAACTATTCAAAAGAAAAATTATGTCATCCAGTTGAAGTAAAGAATGGTAAATGTAATTTCCAACATAAAATGGCTGCAACAAAATATACAGCAAATATTTTATTGAAAAATATTTTAAATTCTGCACAGTTTCTCATCTGCATATTGCATCTATTGCTAGTTGAAATTACTATGCCTGGGAGCTGGCCCACTGAGTTTGCATGTATTAATACAGGAAAAGCAGTACAACCAAGTCATGAAATGGAGTCTTCTGGAATTTGCATAACAGGCTAGGGAATCATGGAGGGACCCCGCTGTCAGTGTAGTATTAATCAACAACATTTTTCCTTCATTTTTGCCCTGGCGTATCCTGTAAAACAAAAACAAAAAAACAATTGCAATTTTTTAACTCTGCTCGTTTCTACTTCATAGAAGTCTTGTGGTTACATAATAAAGCATCAGACATAAATTTAATAGGAACCAGGCTAGACTTATTCAGTTAATCTGATTTTACTGTTGTTATTCTCAATCATTTCTCTGTGTGTTGCAGAAAGAAATATTAGAAGAATAAAGTTATTCTTGTTCAGAGCAGTATCCTCTAAAATAGAAATAAATCCTCAATGTTACTTCATTACAAATTATTATTATTGTTCTCAAACAGTAAATTGAATAGATATCAGATCTCTTTTTAAATTTATATGTTATGAATGCAAAATACAATGAACATAGGGATTTTACGGTCTTTTAGCATCTATCATTCAAATGTAATATAGATTGTTGCATTTAAATGTAATATATGATAATTTCAGTGTTTTTGTCATGTATGAAAGGAGACAACCCACCAAATGTCCAAATCTGCACATTTTTACTGGATTTTCTATGTGTGTGTACTGATACATTTTTGTGTCTTTATTCAAATACTTGTATGTCTTCTGCAATAAAGGTTGATTCTATATTAACTACAAAAACTACAGACCTTTTACTAAGGAAATCAGTCTTATGGAAAATTAACCAATTTCAATGTCACATTTTTTCATTTTGTATTTTAAAGAAATAAAAAATACAATAATTTTCATACCAAAAGATGGATTTCTTTTACCTACAAAAATCTGCAGAATGTGAAGGCAAGAGGAAACTAACATCCTACTCTCTTCTACTATCAGAAGTATATTCTAAAATAAAATATTCTACCTCTAGCACCATACTATCACCTCTCTGTAAGTGGATATATTTAAGAGATACATTTAAATAATTTGAAGTCAATGAAAGTATTCTCAGTTTCTTTAGTGACTTTGTATAAGGCTCAAAACTGTTTGTTTCTACCATTTCACTTTTTGGTACATTTAATGCATTCAGTTTACCTTCAGGACATAATTGATTGCAACTAATATAATTCTTTTAAAGTGTTAGGTATATAGGATGCCTCTATGGTCAATTAAGACACCTGTCCAGGATATATATTGCAGAAAGTTTAGATGTCCCTGTCTCTTGCTCCTAAATTCCAGTGAAGTCTAGATAGGTAGTTGCTAGAGCTGTGGTGAGTGAAATTTATTAAATTAATCCCAATCTGTTGACTTTAGGCTCTTCTGCATATTTAGAAATTACATATCCAGATCCCCCAAATATACAGCCCAAATTTTGTTATCTCCTTAGTAAATTGTACATTGATGATAGCACTGAACTATTGAATGGGTAATCTGCTATATATGCTAGAAAAAGTATCTTTTTATTCCTAAAGATGGTCTTTTGATTAATATGCTAGACAGAGACTCAAGCTATCCGTACATTCACAGACAGCTTCACTGAACAGGAAGAGCTTTTTGTTGGTCTTTAAAGCAGAGTGTTTTAAAAGAATTTCCCTTCCCTCTTTCCATTTCTTTTAACACAGAGCTCCTTACAAATTCAAATCCTTTGGCTTGTGGCATTTTTATTAGTGCCTATTAAATTAGAACTAATCACACTTGCTAATATATTATCATGCATAGTTATATTGACATGTTCCCTGGCTTTTCAGATATAATTTCAGAATTATGTTGAAATATCTACATTTATTCATTAAAATTAGGATAGAAGACATCTTTTATACAACATATGTTCTGTTAATAAGCACATAGCTAATGTTCCTCAATTCTGTAACAATACATATCTTTTTTCTTTTTTTTTCCTCTCCAGAGCAGTAAAGATTAACACCTTTTTTTCCTGGAATCACAGTAGCAAGTGTGAAATGAAAAAAATCCCAGTCCACTGTGCAGACAGAATATCGACAATGCTAGGCATTCTTAGACAAGATGTCCACAACAAAAAAAAGGTGTGGAGGAAAAGAAAAAAAAAGAATAGAATAAGCCAGAACACTTAAAGATACAACCAAAGCCCATTGTAGTCACAGAAAAGACTCTTATTAACCTCTGAAGACTTTGGATCTAGTGATTCTAGATGGCTTCTTTGAAGGAGTGTCTTTTTTTTTCCCTTCTGTCAGACTTCGTTCTTTGAATCTTTAAAGTTTCTTGCAGTCATACAGCTCTAATACCAATGTTCCTTCAGACTATGTATTTCAAATCACCTTCAACTGGACTATATATACAAGAAATTTTACAGGAAAATGACATAATCATAGAAAAGTTCAGGTTAGAAGGGAGCTCTGGGATCCGATGTTCACCTTTCTGTTGAAAGGAGGCATTAAATTAGACTATTCATGGCTCTGTCAAAACTGTCTTGAACATTTTCAGCAAAGAAATTGAACCACTCCTCAGGGCAATTTATTGCAAGGTTTTGTTATTCCCACAGAAATGATTATATTTCTTATATCTAAATGGAATTTCCCCCTGAAGAAATTCATGCATGTAGTCCTGCCACCATTTGTTCTGCTAAAGGAGATATCCCCATCTTTGCAGTAACGATATTCTAGGTGTTGGAAGACAGTGATTAGACTCACACATGTCCATCAGCAACCTCCTCTCATAATGAATGAAGCCAATTTCTTCAATATTTTCATGCATCAAGCTCTCAACCAGTCCTCTAATCATCAGTAGTGGGCCTCCACTGGGCCCTTTTCAATATTACAGTTTTTCTCCTTGTTTGAACTGGGGGAACCCACAGCTAGGCACATTATTGCCAATGAAGTTCCAGGTAGTTCCAGGACTAACCACACAGCTTTATCTGCTGGATTTTATCTTACAGGTCCAGCACAAGACACGATTTGCCTTCCTTGCTGCCCTACAACACTGCTAACCAATGTTCATTTCCCTGTTCACAGAGGCACTTCAGCAGAACAATACCTCAACCTGTATTTCCTTTGGGAATTATTCCCCTGTGCAGTGCTTTCCCTTTACCATTGTTAAACCTCATAAAATTATTTCTAGCCTAATCTTCCAGCCCATTGCACTGTCTCCTTGCAGTGGCTTGTCTTAGCAGTGTACCTGCCTCTCCTCCCAATCTGATGCTGCCTGCAGGCTTTTTGAGGAGCCATTCAGTCCTGTAATCCAGATATTTTACAAGGATTTTGAATAGTATTGGACTAAGTATTGATCCCTTTATAAGGTAAAAGCTTTCCTGAAAATGCTGGTTTTTTCAGAGCACGAGGGCCAGAGAAAGCATAAACCATTTTTTTTTCTGATAGAATAATGGCTCAACACAAAATCCAGAGGCGTGAATGGGTACATTATACATCTAGTGTGTCAGAGAGGTGTGTTTGGTTGCAGTTTGCTTCTATCCATGCTCGCAATCCTGCACATGCACCCAGGGGCACCACTGATATGCTCAGAACAGTTTCACTGCCAGTGGAACCAGTGCTGAAGCCACGGAGCAGGGAATCACTTAAAGCACCTTACTTGCCCCAGAGATGCAAGCTTCTCCAGCTGTTCTTTCCACATATGCATGGCTTGTGCTAGGACCAGGATCTTGTGCAAAATTTGTTGGTAATAACTCCATGGTGGTCCTGGAACCATATCAGACCATGTTAAATCAAGTATTTGACCTTCCTTCCTTGCACTGCACCTGACAATATGCATCCAATAAGGACTGTTAGATTCACTGTAATTTGATTGGGCTGCAAACACCTAAACAAATCCTGACTAAAAATCGAAAAATCTTTATTTCTTCTAGAGTGTCCTAGATTCTCCTGCACACAATACCTACTAGTTGCACAGGCAGATGAATTGTAAACCATTTAGAGCTAATGTAGCCCTGAAAATATAATATTGCTGTCCATGGTGTCTAAGTTAACTCTTAAGGACCACAGGAACAAAAATTGCCCAGACTGATCTTAGCCTGCCTAGAGGTGAAACTTGCTTGTTTCACTGCAACAACTAGGTTGAATACTACCTAACTCAATCTAAGTCTAGTTCAATTTTCTGCTATGATTACACCTCTTGTTATAAAAATTTTTATAAATTTCTGTAACAAAGAGATCTTTACAGCAAGTAGGGCTTTTTTTATAACCCTACAATAAAAATGAAATACAGAAAATGACAGGAGTAAGATGCTAGCAGAGGGTTTGAAAATGTACTCAGGTACTACCTGAGCCTTCAAGCATATAACATCTAAAAAATTTTCAAGCCTTGGACAACAATGGAATACAGTCCTTGAATAATTTCCTTCAAGAAACAGCTAAAAGATTTTCACCCTGTGTGAAGGTACCTCACTACACGCCTTAAATTAGCTCAAATCGTGTATTTTCAATTTCTTAGGTCTTCTCTGTGGCAGAGTACTCTAGAGGTCCCCAAAGCAATTTAAGGCTTTGGATCTTGAGTCATTTGAATCATAGAGACATTTGAGTTGGAAAAGACTATCGCTCCTCTCGGCTTTCTTGGGACGCCTTCCCGGATAGGTGGGCTGCCCAAAAGCCAATGCGATCCCAGTGCCCCGGCCGCCCGCGTCGGCGGGGGGTATAGCACCAGGAGGGCTCACTTTGGCCCCACCGGTGGCAGCTGGGGTTGGCGTGGAGTGGGGGATGACGAAAGTCGTAGGAGACCCGAAGACAAAAGGAGGGACTCCAGGTATGAGCGCACTGTGGTTTATTGCCACAATGGAATCCCAGGGACCGGAGCCCCGAGCAGCTTAAGACACGGGGTCTTAAGGTAAATAAACAGCCAATTAGGTGAGGGTACAGGGGAAGGGTTAGGGAGGGTCCAGGGTTACAGAGCCAGTAACTTGAGGAATGGGGAGGAAAGAAGGACAAGTAAAAAGGGAAGAACAAATCACTAACTGAATAACGGAGAACTTACTAGAACTGGGGGAGTATACAGAAATTAATTGACAACTGGGTATCCAATGAGGGGACTCCTGGGTGGGCTTGTTATAACTTGGGTTACACCACAGTAATGTCTGTTTCTTGGGGGAGCCCTCCGGCTCTGGGAGCTCTCCACCAGAACTCCTTTTCTTCGGTGGTACATTCTGCGGCCCTCAAGCCTTTATTATTTATACGTGCCACCCCGACAAAAGACCTTTGAAGGTTGTTTAGTCCAATGCCCCTGCAATAACCAGGGACATATTCCACTAGATTATGTTGCTCAGAGTCCCATCTACCCTGATCTTGAATGTTTGCAAGGATGGGCATTTGCCACCTCCCTGGGCAAACTCTTCTGGTGTTTTACTGTACTTATGGTAAAAGATTTCTTCTTTCTATCTAATCTGAATCTACCCTCTTTCAGATGAAAACCATTATCCCCTGTAATATGGCAACAGGCCCTACTAAAAACTCTGCCCCTATCTTTCTTATAACACCACTTTAAGTACTGAAAAGCTAAAATATGGTCCCCTCCCCTCTATTTCTCCAGGCTGAACAGCCCCAACTCTTTCAACCTTTCCTCACAGGAGAGCTGCACCTGCCTTCTAATCCTCTTAATGGGCCTCCTCTGGACCCACTCCAACAGGTCCATTCTTTCCTGTACTGACAAATCCAGAGCTGGATGCAGTATTCCAGGTAGGGTCTCACCAGAGCAGAGCAGAGGGGCAGAATCACCTCCTCGCCCTGCTGCCCACACTGCTTTGGATGCAGCCCAGGATGTATTTGGCTTTCTGGCCTGTGAGTGCACATTGCCAGCTCATGTCCAGCCTCGTGTCCAGCAGCACCCCCAAGTCCTTCTCAACAGGGCTGCTCTCCATCTCTATTGATGACAGGGGTTTCCCTGATCTGGGTGCAGCACCTTCGACTTGGCCTTGTTGACCCTCATAGTTCACATGGATCCACTTCTCCAGCTTGTAATAACAGAAAGATATCATGAGGTTATAAAGAACTCAAGAGCTATAAAAAAACAACTCTCAACTTTGACAACATCCTACTCCCACATTTTTTTTCTTTAATATTTTCCAATTAAAATATTGGTGAACTGTAGATCTGTGGCTAAAAGATTAAAGATATAGGAGCTGAAGGAGTTTCACAGGGAGACGGCAAGGCTACTCTCTGTTTTACTTGGAACAGTATAATTTCATTATGCAGCAAAATCTGGAATATTCATAACATTATTTCATGGCATTCAGTAAAACTGGCAAAAAAAAAATTGGTTTGATACCTAATGTCAAAAATTTTTGCGGACTAGACCACAACTAGTGTAAAATATGAAAAGTTCACTCCCAAAATGAAAAGATTAATCTCATCCTTGAGGCTGTAATGATGTAGATAAAAGATTCATGTGGTATACCAGTATCTTTCTTTTTTCAAGATAGCAATATTTCTCTTTAGAAAAATTTCACTGTACATTTTAATGTCATATTTGTATATGATGATATACTTCTCCCATTAGTGTTTTTCAGCTATCATTCAGTATCAGATCAAGTGAAATCCAGTTTCAAATTGAAACATTTATTCTTTTGCTGAGTGTAGATTGCTTTATATCACACACGACAGTCAATATTATACTATTATACATATATATAGATTTTATTAACATTTTATATTATAAAAATTTAAGATGATACTGTTTTTTTATTAGTTACTTCATAACCCATGTACACATCTTCCAGACAGGTATTTCGTGAATACCTTCTAACTGAACAATGCAATAATAAGTGGCAACCAGGTGATGGGAGTATTTTTTTCAATACAATTACAAGGTAGAAGTAAGATGCCTCTTGATATCTTAATAAATGGGTACTCAAATAAAAAACTATTTCTTGCATAAAACATTGTTTGATTTCTCTCCAATTATATTTTGGGTATTTTAACATTTACAATACAACTTTAGCAACTTTCAGCACATTGTCAATTCAAAATTATGTTACATAAATAAAGATGTGGATCTGCTCTATATCACTGAACACTTTAGGCTGACTACTTTTTCTATCTGGTTGAATTGTAGTTTAACAACTTGTCGTGGTTTTGATCTTGGCTAAGTGCTAGGCACCCACGGCAGCCACTCACTCGTTCCCTGCCCTGCCACAGCTGGGCAAATGAGGGAAGGAGAGGGGAAAAAAACCGAGGGAATTAACTCAGAGGTCTATGACTTGAGATAAGGAACCTGGAGAAAACGCTCCAAGGACAAACCAGGCTCAGCTTAAAAGTTGCAAAGGTGAAAATTTATTACTACCTGAGTTAGGAGGAGGATATGAGAAATACACTAAACTTTTAAAAGACACTTTTTTTTCTACTCTCCACCCCTCTCTCCCTCCCACCAACAGTGCAAGGGGGGCAGGGTGTGGGGGTTCAGGTCAGTCCATTTCCAAGATCTTCTTCCCTTGCTTAGGGAGAGGAGTTTTTTCTTCTGCTTTTGCCGTGGGGTCTCTCCCACGAAAAACAGTTCTCTGTGAACCTCTGTGGCGTGGTTTTTCTTGTCCATGGAATGCAGTCTTCCAAGGACAAACTGCTCCAGCATGGAAGCAGGGGGCCCCTCTCTCTCCAACTGGGTCTCCCACTTGGACTGCAGTTTCTTCTGACATCTGCCCGCTTCAGCGTGGTCACTTCCTTCACAAACTGCGGGACTTTTATCTCAGTCTCTGTCTCTCACTGGGCTGCACCTGCTACGGCTTCTTCTGGCATCTCTGGCTCCTGCGGCTTCTTCTGGCATCCACGGCTGCTGCGGCTTCCGACATCTCCCCGCTCCAATGTTGGCACCTTACCCACGGACTGCGGGTGGCTCTGCATCCCTCATGGACCCCATGGACTGCAGGGGGGACACCCCGCCTCACCATGGGCTCACCACGGCCTGCAGAGGAATCTCAGCTCCAGAGCCTGGGGCACCTCCTCTCCCTCTTTCTCCACTGACCTTGGTGTCTCCATGTTGTTTTCCCTCACATGTTCTCACATCCTCCTTCTTCTCTAACTAAAAGCAGCCGCGTGCACACTTTGTTTTGATTTTTCCTTAAATATGTCATCACAGAGGCGTAACCAACCTTTCTAATTGGCCCAAACATGGCCAGTGGCATGTTCGTCATCTTCAGAGCCATCAGACATTGGATCTGCTGGAAATGGTGAAGAACTCTAGAAACTTCTCACAGGAGCCATCTTTATGGCCCCCTCCCTTCTACTAAAACCACAACACAATTTATTTTGTTAAGCAAACTTGCTTGACAAAGGTACACAATAAACTTAGAATTGTGGGATTGTAGTTTTAAAAGACAATTGCATCAAATTGTATTGATGTTTATTATGGCTTGAAATCTTCCAAAAAGTGAAATATAGAAAATCATCCTTCTAATTTTTATTACAGTCAGAGCTTCTATGTCCAGACTTCTCCATAGGTACCGTATCTTTCTATCATTTATACTGTAAAAGAACAACATTGAAAAGTTAGAAAAGTGGACTAAATCAACACATGATAACAAATGATAAGGCAAATTTTTAAGACACAAGTCATAATTTTCAAAAAAGGATTATTAAAGTCAAGTTCCTAAGTTTACGTTTAAGGACCGTTAAATCATAGGAACTTTCTAAGAGTTTTTTTTCAGGAACCTTTATCACTTTAACAGGTGTAAAAAAGAGATTTTACAGATTTTAGGTTTTGGTGGTTTTTTTAAACATGGTTAACATATTAAAGTAATGATGCATAAAATGAGTACATATTGATTTTTGTCCCCAGTACATCTTATGTGCAAGATGTTTCATTTTCAAAAGCTAGTGGGTTAATTCAGGTTACTCAGAAATTTATTACTTTGTTATTCTTTAAATTCTTTGTTATTCTTTATTTATTATTAATAGCTACTTTTCCTCCTTTGGTTATAAGGCTGTGACTTGACATGAATTTCTCCTGGCCACATTTCAAGTGGCAAGGAGACTCCAAATCCTGCACATGGTCTTCCTTTGTAGCACGAGTTGTGTTGGTAGGAATTTTGGGGAGCTCCAGAAATGCCAGGTGAAGGAACTGATCTGCATAAAAATAATTTGGACAGAAAGAAAAAAGTGAAACAAAAAGTACTTTTCCCCCAATCCTTCTACACAGATCATTGTATCAGTGGAAACAACTGGGGCAGGGCAACTGTAGATGGCAGCAATGGAACTAGTTAAAGAATCCATGTCAAACCACATCTTGACTGTAAAAGATTCAGCCCTTTGTGGCAGCCAGTTGATTGCTTTTTTCCCTTGATATTTCAGTCTTCTAACAGAGGACTCTATACTACAAGCTTTACTTGGGCTAAGTAATATCTATTAATTCAATCTTTCATACTGAAGTGCCATTCAAGTTGGTGCAGTAAATGCCACATGGGTGTATTAAGGATTATGGCACTGCCCTCTCTTCCATTTGTTCAGAAACTGTTCAGTCAGCTGACATTTCTGACATATAAATTACTCTGAATCTCAGGGTTTTGCTTGGTTTTCATTTACTAAACACATTCAAGTAAATACATCCAAGGCAAACAAAATTAAAAGATAACATGAAAAAGTCAGGGAGTCATTCACTTTACTGACTCAGCAGCACTTGAAATAGTAAACATTAGTACTAAAAGGGAATAGCACTAGCAGTCCTCAAGTACAATAAGACATCTATCTACTTATTACAAACAGTGCATTATCTTATCATGCTCCACTCAAATGAAAGGTAATGTGTTGCTTTGAGTTTGTAGTGTTTCAGTGTTTTTCCTTCTGTAAATATTTTCAGACCTTTCTGTACCATAGCCGTAGTTTCTTAGCTACTATCTATGTTTATGAATTCCAGTATACTGAGTAGAGAAATATGATTGACAAATGCTTTGACCAGTAGATTATGAAAGTGTTGATTTCTACCTCCAATCCACAGTGATTTGTGAAAACATATAAATAAAAGCAGAGAGTTCCACCCTCTCTCTTTTTTTTCTGCCCTCTCAGTCTGCTGTCTCAGTGTAGTCTGTTATTCAACTCCCTTTGAGGCTCTCGGCCTAGTAGGCCAACCTGATGAGAGCTACAGTAATGCTTGAAGAGGGCTCCTCCAGAATCACAGGAAAAAGGAGACAGCATAGAATTTACTCTGAAAAAGATTTTTTAAGAATGAGCTTGTTAAGATATGGATGGTAGAATCTTAACAAATTCAAAACTTTTTCTCATAGAAAAATTAAACATTTCAAATTTTCCTAATGCTTTTGATTATTTTGCCTCCATGGACAGAAGACAGATGAATTTAAAGAGATGACTAAATTTTACTGACCTAACACTGAGAGGAAGTACTGAATGCTTAGCTCTTGCAGTTACTGGTAATTTAATAAGGGCTTGGTGGAAGATTTCAAAGCACTTTCCATAACCAATAGCTTAGCTTTACTCTGCTGCTTCATAGAATTGACTCACTGTTTCACTTTATATAACTTCATTCCATAAAAGATAACAAGGAGAACACAATTTTTTCAACAATTCTTTGTTCCTCTCACAAGCTAAAAAAAACACCAAACCCTGGCCCCACCTTTAGGGCTGGCCTATTCAGATTTACCTCTGCTGGATATTGTTGACAATTTATAGTGAACCATCGTTAGAGGTAGATTCTGGTTGGTTTAGTCTGAATTGTGTTTCCTGAAGCCCTGATCAGTTATTAATCAGATTCATGTAATCTTGAAAAATGAATCTTGTATGCATCATAGCCACAAGGAGAGGAGGGTGAGAAAGACAAAAAAAAACAATTTGGTAAGCAAAAAAGGGCAAAGAAGAAAGAAGATGAAGGACTGTAATCATCCGGGAAATAAACACTAGGAATAAATGGAAAATATTGGTAGAAGGAAAATAGTATTAGAAATTTGTTATAAATAAATTAATGTTTTTGTTAATTTTTATTATTTACCCTAGAAATTAAAGATTAGTGAAAGTATTCCAGAAGTATCTCAGTGGCAATGATGTAGTGAAAGGATATAAATCAGAAGGAAGCAAGGAAGGATGAAAGGGATGCAAAAATTACTTTAATGATAAAGTTCAATTTAATAATAAACTTCAATTTGTTGGCAAAATAACTTATACGACTGGGTTATCTGTCACAGGAGATGATTCAGGAAGTAGAAAGGCTTTCATAGTTAAATGGTCTGATCTGATGAATACAGAAGAAAGAGGATATGAAAAGAAAAACAAAGGTCTTATGACCAGCTTTAAAACGTGTTCACGTGTCTTATTAGGCAAGTAATCTCATTGCACCAGTACAAACATGAAAATTATTAGATTAGATGACAGAGAACGTTGTAGTTTCTTTACCTAAAATGACAGGGAAAAAAGCTAAATTACAGTTCAAGTTGTAAATGAGGAGAATTTATGCCTTTGAATAGGCTGAAGTAGGGGAAATTACAACAGAGTTGCCAAATATATAGAAGGATAAATTGCACTGAATTTTATAAGCTTTTCAACAGGATTTTGAAAAAAATGCTTGTCTGGCACATTTGGCATAAGCTTTATAATTTTATTTTTCTACCATCCCAGGATACATAATACTCTTGTGCCATTATTAAATAGTGTGGATTTTTAGATCACTTGCAAAGCCCATACTTATGGGCCGGAATCAAATGTACTTGCCATTTAAAGCCTGAGTTGATGAGTTTGGGGACAAGGATATAACACATACATGTCAGCAAAGCCTGTTGCACATTTCCTTGTATTTCTTTTGTTTCATTTCAATTTAGAACTGCTTCACTTTGAAAATTAAAAAGAATTTTAAAATCTTTATTATTAGAGGGTAGTAAGAAAAGAATCTGCATATAATAAGTGTATAAGTTACATCTTTCTCATAGAAGTAGGACCAACAGAACAAATTAAACTGCTGCATTTAATTTATTAGTTAAATTTATTTGCTTTCTTTTTCTAAGCAACAGATGCAAGGGACAGTTGAGTTCACTCACAGTTTCTCTTTGTCCTAGAACAGAACAATGAGGCTGATCTTCTAACCTGAGTATGATCCAGCTCATCTCGAGAAACACACTGTTACAGAATACATTGAGAGGTGAGCTAAACCACAGAGATGAAAAACAGGTTTGGAGGAGGCAGAAAACACAAAATTTTCTAGATCACAGAGGCATTAGTTAATTAAAGAAGTTCTAGGATTCCTCTGAAACCTTGCATGTAAGCTAGAACAAGCTGAATCTTCAGCAAGGAATCCTCCAGGACAGGCAGAAGGGAGAGGAGTTAGACGTTCTCTAGTCTTTATGCATTGCCTGTAGTGTCTCATGAAGGCCTCTCAGCAGTGCTCCTACTTAATTCTTCACTCATATGATATAGTGCTTCATTAGGGAATGCAAAGCATAGTCATCTATAATTCAGTTATTTCCCTTTTATCACCTACAGTTTCCTCATTTCTCAGGGAGTTTGCTACAGTGCCAGAGGCAAAACACTCCAAATCCAGTGCAGGTCCTTTCTACTTACAGGTTTATGCCTTTTTCTGGATGAACACTAGTAAAAGCAGAGAATTGTTTGCCTAAGCAAAATTCGTATTCAAAAGAAAATTATGATTTAGTCCATTTTTAGCTCTTCAGAAATTAACTTATAGAAGAAAAGAAAAGACACAAATTCAAAAAACAAAGATCAATACAGGAGACCTTTTCTTTCTCTAAACAACATAGGAAAAACTGACAGCTGAAGAGAAATAGATTCATATCAGTGGTCGCAAGGGAAGTCAAGACAAGACTTCAGAAAAGGAAACAATATGTTTTTAACAACCATAAATAAACTTCCTTAGAAAGAGTTTAAAATAGAGAATCCAAGTGACTTTAAGAGATATTTTAGTATGTTTATGGGTAGAAGGGGATGAAATAGAAAATTATGATTACCATATCACTGAAAAAGACAAGTCTGTTGAGACAGATACCCTTTCTGATCTTTAAAGTGTTCTCTGTTATGGAATTGATAAAATGAGCTCCTTTTCCCAAATGATTCGTCACTTCACATTTTTTATTTGTTTGTTAAGATTTTTTCCTTTGCTTTTTAAGATGGATGATCTATCAGGATTTATTGCTATATTTATTCTTATTAATGTATATAAATTTAATATCAAAGACCGTGCAAATTGGTTAAGAAGAGTGCCATTTTCAGTATAGATTTGCTTGGTGTTTAACACCAATGAATCATGCTGTGCTGGGAATAGAAGATAGGAAGCTTCAGATGAGCTATAATACAATGATTGATTGTACTTTTCTAAAGAGAACACAATTTACCTGCTGTGCTAAGATTATTTACCTTGTTAGTTACTTAGTAATTTTTGTTGATCAAAACTGCTGGCAGTTATTGCTGTCAATATACAAACCCATTGCTTAAATCTTGAAACCTAAACACTGTATTTCTGATCACAATTTTGTCACTGGTGTGAGTTTTTCCTATACTGAGTTTATGCTTATGTCTCTATATTAATTTCTTTTTGATGAATGCAGTTCATTTCTGTGTGAAGAGTTTCAGAGATTCAAAATTAGAAAAGATACTTCCTTAGATTTCTAAGTGGAACAACTGAGTAAATTATTTTGATGGATATTGATTCAGTATTAATCCTCATCTTCTTGATCATATGCAAAAAAAGAACTATAAAGTAACTAAAGTTGCTAAAGTTTTTATTTTGCTCCTTGTGTATGTCGGAAGTAATTAATTACACAGCCCCCCAGTGGTTTTTGCATTCTAAGGCTATTCAATTATTGAGGAACATGCTAGTGTTGTGTTTTAGAAAGTCATTGAAGTCTTAAAAACAAAATTACATTCATTCAAGATCCACCAGTGAGAAGAGACCATCATCTGATAAATAAAGAAAAAATTCATTATATAGAAAATTCCAGTGATCTTATTTTCTCTACTTTTTAATCCCCAAATACATAATTCTACATACTTTATTTAATAGAACCATGGAATTATTAAGGTTGGAAAAGACCATTAAGGTCATCAAGTCCAATCTTTGACTGACCACCATGCCAACTATTCCTTTAGATGTAACTAACTAACAGGGTACTTCATCTTTCACAATATTCCCTGTATCATCACAGCAGTACTGTGTAGAGGGCAGTGTCATTATATTCAGTTTGCAGACAAAGAGATTTGTTGTAGTTTTACCCCAAGTGGCAGCTCAATTCCCCCGATGGAATGGGGGAGAGAATCAGAAAAATAAAAGTGAGAAAAAGCGTCAGTTGAGATAGAGACAGTTTAATGGGGAAACCAGAATTTGTGCATGGAAGCAAAGCAAAGCAGGGAATTCATTCACCACTTCCAAAGGACAAGCAGATGTTCAGGAAAGTAGGGCTTCAACATGCGTAATGGTGACTTGAAAGACAAACACCATCACTCTGAAAGCCCCCCTTACTCCTTATTCCACAGCTTTATGTGCTGAGTATGATGCCATATGGTCTGGAATATCTCTTAGGTGAGTAGAGACCAGTTGTCCTGGCTGTGCCCCCTCCCAGCTGCTTGTGTACCCCCAGCACCCTCGCTGGTGGGGTGGCTGAGAAGCAGAAAAGGCCTTAGTTCTGTGTAAGCACTGCTCAGCAATAATGAAAAAAATCCCTGTGTTATCAACACTGTTTTCAGCACAAATCCAAAACACAGCCCCATACCAGCTACTGTGAAGAAAATGAACTCTATCCCAGCCAAACCAGCAGAGAGACAAAGAGATAAATGTTTAATTGCATGTCAGAAAAGACAGCTATGATAATTAAGACTTTGAAATTTGGTATTGTAAATGCTACATTTCTATTAGGTAAGACTTTATAAATTGAAAGTCAAACTTTCATCTGTCTAAAATGAAAATGTCTTTTCAATTCAGTACTGTGCCAGAAAAGTAGAAATTTTACCAGAGCTTAATTTGCTTATCGACCTATGCATAAAGACTAATATTTTAAGGGAAGAACTATACCTTCTTTCCATTCTTTTCAAAAATAATAATAATCATAGTGTTTTGTTCCATTGCTGATTGTATAGTTTTTACTGGCTGCTTGAGGAATTCCCCCGTAAATATTCCCCAATATTTCATGCTTTGTGAAATACGTTAAAAAACTGTTCACTCAAAACTGGAAAATAAGAATTCAACCTGCATTAAGAAAAAAAAGAAAAAGAAAGAATTGCTGCTGTATAGAGTAAAGCGAAATGAAGATAAACTGTTTAAATTACAAAACACCTATCAAAAAGAAGAAAACACTTCAACAAAAGTAGATGTGGGATGTTTTTAAAAAAATTCACTTGGTGGAATTTTGCTATAATGAAAATAAATATAAGATACAAAAGGAATTTTATTTGATTTCATTTAGCATTAAATCACCATTGGAAAGCAGATTTGAAAATGCAATCTGAAAACCAAGTTACATGCTCAATATCAAATAACCTGTCTTAGTGTCATCATCAAAAACTATAAAATCCCTGCAGATAAAAAGAAAAGAAACATAAAGATGTCAAGAGATAGGAATGAGACACAAGATAGTCTGGAGATTTTGATAACAGAATAAACACTGGAGAACATAGAAATACAGTATGCCATTCCAGAAGTAAGGTTCAAAGAAATGGAGGAGCACTTCTAAAAGGAAAGAGGGAAAGTTTGTATGTTTTACACTACAACAAGGATTATAAAATACATCAACAATAGCAGTAGATAGTTGTATCAACAAGACTTAGTCCAGTTCATTTTTCTCTTTTTCTTATCTTGTAAAAATAATAATTATTTAAAATCCAAGTTTTGAATGCAAGGCCATTATAGACAAGTCATAGCTAAACTCAGACATGCAGACAGACCACCTTAATCAGCATTCAGACTGTCGTATATTTCGTAACCTCTTTGAAGATAAGCAAACATGGTATTTGAGAGCTGTCTATCTGGCACTCGGCATGAAATCTGCACAGAAAAAAAAATCACGAAAAAGATACACAACAAGAAACAACTCCCCCCCAATAAATAATTCAGAAAATAAAATCCTGGGCAGACAAAACACCATAATTTATCCTGCTCCTAGTCAAGCTCCCTGATTACATAAATTTTTTATAGCTTTGTCTTAGCATGATGTTGAAATTCTTTTCTGATTTTGGTATGTCTGACCTTTTGGAGTCTTCAAAGCTGCCATATTTTAGTCCTACTCCTTAGGGTTCTCTGATTTTCTTCATGGACTAATTACTTCTTTCTTCATCGATAAAAGAAATAAGACTGTTGAAAAGCTTGGATTTACCCCTTACTTAAATGCCTAAACAGGACATGTAATTAATTAATTAGTAGTCATTTAAAATATACTAAATACTGTTCACTTCATTAATCATTTTGCTCATAATAGTCTTTACAGATTAGATAACAGAACTAGGAGATATACAAATATCAGAAGGTTTCAAATATCTCACAGAGTGAAATTAGATACCAAGAACAGGTTAAAAGAGACCCCCCCAAACACATGGGGGGAGGGGGGGAAGGCATTAAATTAGTCCAGATTTTGACTTTTGTGCTGCTATGGAAATTTTTCATTGGTGTTCTTTGTTTTCTCCACATTATTCATTCACCAGATCTCAGCTGAGGAGCTAACTCAACTTTTGGAAGGATACTTTTATGATTTCTGTAGTATTAGTTGAGACTTTTTCCAAATACTTCTCTGATCATGTTCCTGCTTACAATGGCAAATATGACAAAGTCAGCTGATAAGAATGCTTAAAAAGGCGTCATTTTTGACTTTCACAACTTTCACAACAATGCAATACAAATAAGGCAGTTCAGCTTTAGAATAAAGCAGAGCAAAAATATAAAGTGGAAAATGGAGATTAGTTCTGTTCTCTAGATGTTTGGACTCAGCGTATATAAAACTAGATGCCAATAGCTAATTTTTTCATTGGAAAGTAGTAAATTAGGACTAAATCTTTTTCCTTTTTGTAGATTTTAGAAAGACACTGATAAATCTTCTTGAGATATTAAGCACTGAAAAACACAGAATAATCACTTAAGAGTTCTAGTCGAATAATTGATCAATGCTTTCTTTTCCTTGTTGCAATGAGTGTTGCATTCAAAATCTTGTCATGGACATGAAAAGTACACATTTTATTTGAGAATTCAAGAACTTAGTCAATTAAAATTATTCAAACAGTCTAATCAAAATATTGCAGATATAAAAATACAATAGAGCATCACAGCAAGTCTTCAGTGTGCAAAGGTGTCTTCCAACAGCTTGGCTCTGTCAGTTGGGGTACTCTTGGTTGTCTATGTGTACTTCTGTTCAGTGATTCCTGATCATTCAAGCTTTCTACGCCACTTGTTAACTTAAAAACAGATTTTATCTTGAACAATACCTGGTGTGATTTGTGATTTCTGTTTGTGAACTCAGATTTTAGCTCTGTAGCTCAGTAAATATATAGTTGACATTGTTAGTAACAGGCTATCTAATGATTTAGCTGGGACCTCCAGACTGATGCTTACAAAGTTTGCTTTGTCTGAATTTTCTTCAACCTGCCTGGAACTTTGTTTTCATCTGATTTGTCTGTAACAGCAACTTTTCCAATTACTGGGGCTATGCCCAATTTGGTTTATTTTCACTTATATTTGTGTAGTGTAGCTGTAGTTTTTATATAGATAGAAGTACAAGCATGGGGTGGCAAAGAGACAGAACACAGGCTTCAGACCTCAGGGCTATAAACAACTCAAATTCACACATAAGAGTTGGTTTTGGGGTTTGTTTATAAAGAGAACAAAGGAAAACTAAACTATACATATAAAATACACCATATGTATGAAATGGTCACAGACCACAAGAGAAAGATCAAACTGCCAAGTGGGTTTAACAAAAGCATAAAAATAGCCCTAAGTAAATTCAGGAGAGAGAAGGAGGAAGAAACCATCATAATTAACATCATGCTCCTCCATATGAAAGGACTTAGGATGCTGATGACTTACAATACCCCAATTAGATTGAAGTAATTTACCTCAGGACACAGAGAAACAGAGGTTGAAACTCAGAAAAAAAGGGTTAGGTACCAGGATGTGTGCATAAAAACTTCATCTCTATTCTAAAAGATTTTTTTTTTTTTTGGTATTGACATTACTGTTTATATTCTTACTCTGCAATAACTGGATCTGATAATACATAAAATAAAATAAAATAAAATAAAATAAAATAAAATAAAATAAAATAAAATATTTGAATAAACTGTTAAGATTTCAACTGTATGAACAGTAAATTTTTGGCTGCATATATGAAGTGTTTAACCATAATAGGATTTCAGTACTATGAAATAGCCTCCAGTATCATTCTGTGTCCACTCATCCATACTACTTTTTATTCAGAGACAATTTAATCTGCACAGAATAATTAATTGATCTCACTATAAACTACAGCAAAATTTTTAAAAGTTACCTCATAATTAGACAACTGCTAATATATCTAAAAGAAGACAAGTATAAACACATCTTGAGTTCCCAAAACCTGTAGCCCTCTACTTGTAATGGCAATAACCTTATTTACAGAAGAAGATCGGATAAAGTGAAAAAACACAGGGGAGATGGATTAGTAAAAGTGATTGATATGGAGAAATAGGAGAAAAGAGGTAAAAGGTGTTTACCCTGGGGGTGAGATGAAGAAACAGTGAAGTCCTGTCAGCAGCTCTGATAAGGAAAGAGGTTGATATTAGTGCACTACACCCCAGCACTGTGTCAAACATTACTGCAAAAGTCAGGGAAGGAGAGGGCATCATTTTTGATTCTGAATTTTCTGTCATCACATGGGCTGTCACCAAGTGCTATATATGTCACCAAGTGCTAACTGTCACCTTTGCCACTTTAGGAAAACTTACCATTAATTTGCCTGCTTATCATTGTTTTAGATAAAAGATCTACTTGTCAAAATAAGAGTGTTTGGGTTTGAGATATTTTTTCTTTTTTTTTTTTT